>JAEAOA010000576.1:350000-547500 GCA_016746295.1 Potamilus streckersoni
TAGTTTTCTGTTATTCTTTCTACCACAGTCATCAAGTATATTCTCCTCTGTTCTGCTTTCCTATCTATTACAGTGATCCAGTAACATGATTCGTCTTGTTATTTGCCACAGTTAGCCAGTGGGATAACTTATATTACTCCTTAGTTTCCTGATTTACTGTCTACTACAGTGTTCCAGAAATCTCAGTTCAATCATTTCTCTGTATAATGCTTTCCATATATATGTTATAATGATCCAGTAACACTGTTTATAACACTCTCCTGAGTCCAACTTCTCAACCTGCCACAGTAAAGGGGTGCAATAATTTCTATCACTCCTCCTTGTCTTTATTTTTCAGCTGCCACAGTGATAGAAACTATTACTTCCTATCCTGGTTTTCTATTTATGATTGCGAAAGACTGACATGATGTCTGCTATATTTTTCCATGTTCACCGTGATCCAGTTTAGTTATCTTATCACTCCTTGGTGGCTGCTTTTCTTTCTCGTTCAATGAACACGAAGTCTTTCAGTACTTAGTGTCCTGCTTTTTACATATCACAGTAATCCAGTAATATGATATCTATCTCTTCGTTATATCCTGATTGTCAATCATCCACGGTTAATAAGTAACATCATTTATATAACTCCTCCTTGATTTGTTTTTATGTACCATATAGAAACAGGCACATGATTTGTATCATCATTCTCTGTCCTCTTTTATAACCAGCACAGTGACACAATGACAAGTTTTATCACTCCTCCGTATCCATATTTTCGATCTACTACATGATTACTCTGCAGTTTACTACTTTCTTCCTATCATATCGATCTAGTAATAATGTCTATCATTCTCCCCTGTCCTGCTATTCCGTCTACTACAGTGATCCAGTGATATGTATTATGTCATGTCCTTCTTTTCAGTCTGCCACAACGAATTAGGAACATACTTTATGTCACTCCTCTGCGGCCTGATTATCTGTCTACTGCAGTGAATAAGTGATGATTTCTACGACTGTTCCTTGTATTACTTTACTCGCTACCACAGCTATTAAGTCTAACACGATATCACTCCTTCTTGTTATGTTTTTTATGTACCACAGTGATCCTGTAAAATGATTCCTAGCACTAATCCGTGTCATGCATTTCTGTCTACCAAAGTTATCTAGTAACAGGATTGTTATCAGTCTTAAATGATCTGCTTTTAGAGAAAGATCTGATATAACAGTAGTGAATGGGGGCACCCTAGCGACATTGGCACTTCTATGTTAAATTTGGTCGTTTGAACTCTGGCAACAATGGCAATTTAACATGGGAATTTAACATAGAGAATGTATAGCGGCAAGGGGAATTCAACATGGATGATGTCACGGTACTGCAAACTAGCAACAATGTTCCAAGTGGCTTATGTCAATCGGGCGGAACAGTGAGGCAAGGGGATGACCTGAATACGCTCTACTCTAGGGACAATAGAGACATAGATATAGTCACGTGGTGAGAGACCTGGTTAGAGACATTGACAGAGACATAGACATGTGACACAAGGATATATTTATGTACATTGTCATCTCAGGCTATCCAATGGATCACAGAGCCCATTGGATAGTGGCTTTTGTCGAAATGTTTCACCTAGACAAATCAAAATCATCACTGAAAATCAAAGCACTTTTGAGGTCGAAGTTCCGAACGACAAAGTGCAGCAATATTTGAAGGAAACTGTACATGCCTCTATGAAACGAGACGTGTCCCCGTTTCTCCACGATACTACCGTCTAATAAAAATTCCTGCAGGCTATTATTTTAGTGGTGAACATCTGGTGGACACGATTGCTGTCAAATTCAATGCACTTTTTGGCAAAGCCTTGGACAATACGAAAAGAAGTGTTGCTGGCAAGTACCATAAAGTGGCTTGTCGTCTGCTGATAACATTTTCGGATGCTAAAACGTTTGCCATTAAATTCTTTCCTGAATTGTTTGACATTTTGGACGATGACCTCAAGATGGTCAAGGGTAACAACATACCACCCATCACCAACAACTTGACTTTTGCGAAGGTTTTTCGATCCCCTGTAGAAATGAACATAGGATTAAATTTGATTTCTTTTGTATTCGCACGGTTACTGCGAGTCATTTCTTTCAAGGTGGATTCTGCCACGAACAATGAGGAAGAAGCTTGAAACACCTACCATGTTTACCACGAACTTTATACATACTCACTATATACCCGTCAGTTAGTCATGGTTCGACAGTGTCAAGATTGATATTAAAAGCAATCTGAGACAAAATATTCCATTTTAGAAAGGAAAGGTTATGGTGATACTCCATTTTTGAAAACGATTCTCCTACAACTTGTAAGTCATGTATCCTGTGTACCGGAGAGTTGCTTGACATCGAGGACATGGTTTAGGATAACTGCTGAAACTGGTGTTTCATTCGGTGGCTCCCGTTTTGAAATCGATTGTGGAACGAGGATTGCATGACTTGAAATATACAGCATTGACGCAAGGCAAAAAACTTTCTCCAAAATGTCATCATCGATAAACAAAATCCCAAAGAAGTCTTCTTGATAGCTTGCAGAAACATCTTGCTTTAAACAGGCATAGACGTTTTGGGCTGACGAGAAACTCATAAATGCCCTGTACGCTGCCCAACCCAGCCAGGAATTCCTGTTTCTCTGACGCAATAGGGCAGAAAGGAAAACCGAAGCCAGTTTTCAGAGGACTTAACACACTAAAAGCTATAAAAGCCAAGAAAAGAATAAGTGTTTGAGAATTAGACGTCTTTGGTTATTAAATCACAAAAAAATGATGCACCGAGAGTCTTGCGCATGTTCTAAGTCGAAACTAGATTTATTTGCCACGCCACCCACTATGATGACGATGCAAGAATCCCGAAGGGTAGAATTTCATCGCGTCTCCTCTTTGATGGATTCAGCTTCCATCTAGTTTGAAATCAAATGACCTCCCGATGATTACATCGATCTGAATGAAGTGACTTGTACTTGAAAATTAAAGGGATTGAAACGACAGACAACACCGATTTAGAGGAAGACGATAAAGTATACCCCTTTAACAATTTCATGCATTACGTGTTCAGTAAAGTGGATTTGTTCTTGAATAGCAAGTTGGCTATCAGCAGCATGGATCCTTACCCTTACCGAGTGTACATTGAAAATCTCTTTACGTACGGACATGAAGGTAAGAACTCACATCTAAATACTTGCGTGGTATAGAAACCTAACACAGCGGACAAGTTCGACATAATATTGGATGAAAATGTGGGATTAAAATACCGTCGAAGCAAAATCACACCAACCAACAGCAGTTTAGAACTTATGGATTGTTTACATTTGGTTGCAAGATAAGTATTTGCTGACCGAAGTGGATTATTGAACGAAGTCTGAATCGTAGCAGTACCGCTTTCCATTTGATAATTATTGATGTTATTAAATAGAAAACTATCATCCAAGAAGCTTGACTCTACTTACAACGCGTGGAAGTGTTACCTATAGTGGGAAGAGACATCATCCGCACTGGGAGCAGAACGACTGCCAAGGAGCATGGAAGTGAACACCTTCACCATTTCCAAGAATCACTATCCATAATCGAAAAGAATCTGTTCTAAGGACAATTATCTAAACGTTTATTCATTAGCATTGTCAGCAATGCAACCTTCAAAGGAGTCTCCAAAAAATATCCTTTCGTCTTTCAACAGCTTGTTGTCTAAGATCGACGCTAGTTCGGATGGTAAGACCATGTGCACTAAAACCCATGGAACCTAAGTTTACCGCGAATTACTTGCGATGGTTATTGTCCATGTTCGAATCTACTAGACAGTTACGGATCAACAACTGACACGGTATTTCGTTCAAGTACGCATGATGTTACGCTTTGTGGGCTTTTTATTTCACTCCAGATCAAGACAGCGACGAAATAATTTCCACCATATACATCAGGCCAGATTCGTGCGGAGCGTCAGCTTGCTACAGTTCTACCCGAGAAGGTGAATGTCATCTTTTATGACGAATTCAAAAACACGATATAAATCAACATTTTGAGAGAAGTCACTCTAGGCGATCAGAAGTTATCAAAGACTCTTACCCTTCTTTGAATAGTGGATAATCTTTGGAAGTAGAATGGGAGGATATATTGGACCCCACAGAAAAAAAAACAAAGACGAAGAGAACATGGTCATTTCTAGATGGCCATAACAAGAACAACATTTAGTAACTTGTTTTGCAAAGGCGGAAAGCATTACAGGGTTAACCAAGAAAGATTGATATGGATGTCAAAACGATCATCCCAGTCAAATTCAACGCGATAAATGTATGATGATGAGTCAATATGAAAACCTCGATGAGTATCTGAAGGATGCTTGGTGGAAATTATCTCGTCGCTGCCTTGATCGCGAGTGAAATCAAAGGCCTTCTCAGAAGAAGCAGTGTTCAAAAAGTAGTATAAACACCTACGTGATCATTCCTGTCCTCCAATGACTGATCTAGAGATTCAGCGCATCAAATTTCTCTTGACCCAGAGTTCGGAGACGGAGCGAAGAGACGATTACTTAACAGAGATTTTCAAGCAAAAGGTCAGGATTGAAATTTGACTTCTAATTACCTGTAAAACACCCCCTACCGCAACAAAACAGAATATATACCTGGAAACTTTATTACCTTTTGAAAGTCAGTTTGTACACCGCTTCTAGGAATCCTATCGTGGGCGCTAAAGATGAACTTCCTCGTAGCAAACCTAAAGACCTCCGATGCTTATGTCATCAATACGGACGACAGTCTTCTCCCAGGAAACCACTTGTGGCCTCTACATTCCCCACGATGCCTGTGTGGAGTATTTTGATTCGTATGGATTACCGCCTTGGAAGACGATATCATCGATTTATGAGAAGAAATGCCCAGACGAATCGCATTAATAATGTGAAATTACAAGGCACAAATTTCATGGTGTCTGAACAATATTTTGTGTATTATCTTCTAGAAAATATGAAAAAGTAGATAGATGGTTTTGCGACCATTATGGACATCTCGTTTTTAGCTAGGAAATTTCGGTGTACATCAATGGCCATATGATCTCATTAGACGTCTCACTTTACTTCACAAAGTTGTCATCCTTGTGAAACATTAATTATTTGATATTATATGAATTGTTATACTATGAGTTGTTTAATTGTTGGTTGAATAGAAATGTTATGAAAACAGAATTGTTTGTGTGTAGTTTTAATTTTTATATCACTATACATGCTTTTTGACTTCTCTATATCCATCAACATGAAATGAGCTATATAGTTTTTACCCAACAAATATCGTAGGGATGGGTTTTTTTTATCGTATCTGCTCTTGAGTTCTATAAAGCGGAGGGGTCTCCAGAATGACCTACCATTGCTAATGCGTCAATCTATGAAGATACCTTCGAAAAATAGCAAAACTAAACGAAGCCCACATGAATGTACATCGTATCAGTTAAAACATGATACCCAAGCCTGATTTATATAGAAAATGTCAGGATGTCAAAAATGGCCCAAGGCCTGATAGAAGAGGCTTTTAAAGACGACGTCAAGAAGAAGCAAAAGGAATGTACCGAGAAGCACAGGCTTCAGAAACAGCAGAGAGAACAGAAACAGCAGTAGCAACAGCAACAGCAGCAGCATAAGCCAGACAGAGGTTTAGTGGACTGCAGTGTGGACATGGAAGAGTCCTTCTCCCTTTGAAGAAGCAGACCCTACCCTGTCTGGAAGCCTACAAACAGAGAGAGACGCCATCTTTGTCGATAAGAGATTGCTATAACTCCCAACAAAATAGCCCTTTTCACGACTACTTCAAACAGTCTATAAAATATCTGCTATTCAATTGTCAAACTTTGTCTTTGTATGTTGTTATGTTAACAATGAAATTGTGCCTATAAACACTTTTTTCTCTGTCTTGTAAGATATTGTGTGTGTCTGTGTGTACGTGTTTGTATATAAAACAGAGGTGTCCCTCTAAACACCACGTTTCTCTCAATAGCATCGTAGTGGGTGTTTTCGTATATGTATGAAGGACAAAAAAGTGTATTTTGTAGGTGAAAATGAGCGTGACTGTTTCTTATAGGTGAGTACATTCCATGGAATTTGGTCATAATATGGGTATCGTTAGTTTTTGTGTAAGGGGTGTTTTCCTTTACGACAGTGCTCATTGCATATAAAACGTAGATTTCGTCAGTTTTGGCTTCCCATCGTTGACTCGACAACTAAAAAAAGACCAGCATGATTTCAAAACTCTTAGAACTCCAAATGCACACGGAGTAAGCCAGGCGACTTCTGGATGAGCTGGCCATGGATACCATTGCTAACAATGTCAGACTTGAGGAAGAGAAGGAAGAAAAGAAGAAAGAAGAGGAGAAGGAAATGAAAATACAGATCCTGCCTCATCTAATGACTAGGCTTCTGCGTGATGTCAAGTCTGAGGTGCGTACACCATCACCTCCATCACCACGTCAGCCACAACCACAACCTCTGCCACCAATGCCAAGAGCCGCTGTCCTTTAGATGGAAAATTCGAACGAAGAGTTGGAGAGACAGCGGCAAGAGTGGGAGCCTCGGAGACTCCCACTCCCACTCCCTTCGGAGACTCCAATATAATCATCCCCGGGTCTGGCATAGGTGAATACAGAGGAAACTATCATAGTGAAAACTAGGATGATGAAACCACTCATCAACCATCTGCGCTCCCAACAACAATTGGGAGAATGACTGGAGTCGGTGATGCGTGTGTGGTGCCCGGCCTGGATGCTGTCACCATTAGCCAGGTACATTTGGAATCAGAAAAAAAAACAGTTTTTCTCAGGGCTATCCAGATTTCTAGAAAAGAGAGATTAGTCAAGTTTCCAATCATATAATTTGTGTGCGTGCGTGCGCGGACGCGTATTTTTGTTTGCGATTGTGTGCGTACTCGTATGTCTTTTTGTGTGCGTGCGCGTATGTGTCTGCTTTTGTATTTTTGTTTGTGTGCGTGCTAGAACGTGAGTGTGTGTTTGTGTCTATGTGTTTTTTTCTTTTAACAAACCTCTTGTCCCTACACTCATGAGTGTTTGTTTTGTTTTAATGTCAAGTAGAGTCATTATAAACACAAACTCCTTTGTTGATGCGATTATAGGTAATGGTGTGATTTGTAAACAAAATCTTGCCTTCTCCATTATTTATTGATAGAAAGTACATGTATGATGGTTTTACTAGTATTAGTGTGCTGGTTTGTATAAAACAATATTTTGGTTAGCATTTTTCTCATCGCTGTGGATTATTTGGTAGGTGAATTGGACGGAGTGTACATTGCACGCATTGAGCATGGTAGATAAATATTTTAAACATCTAAATATTTAAATATTGCATCATTTATTCATTTAAATAATTGGTTCTTAACATCAAAATACGCTAAATGTCATTATAGCTAGAATGATACTAAATTTAGTACTTATTGACATTGTTGTATGATACTGATAGTAGAGTAATGAAAAATGTAGGCTGCTGATTCTGTCGTCTGCTATTACCTAGAAGAGTTAATAACTGCTTGAAATATAAATTGCCGATTTTGTTGAGTGACCGTGTTAATATGAACGGCTTAAAAAGGATTAGAAATTTCTAGAATAATTACAATACAAAATAATCATATCAATAATAATAGTGCCCACGTTATGAATAAATAGTCATGGACAGACAGAATTAACATTGCTGAAAAAAAGAAAGAAAGAAAGAAAGAAAGAAAGAAAGAAAGAAAGAAAGAAAGAAAGAAAGAAAGAAAGAAAGAAAGAAGTGCTATAAAATTGCTTAGGAAATTATTTTGGGTTCTGCTATTTTTTTTAGGTATTATAGGAAAAAGATAATTGGGACAACTACACATTCTATGTGAGAAATGTTTCTTGTTTTTCATTCATTCATCAATTTTAAAAAAATAAAAAGTTGTGATGTTTATTGTCGAAATTTAAAAGATGTGTGTTTTGCAGCACAAGCAACTAACAATGTTGCAAAGTTTTCACAAATCTAAGAGCGGGAAGGGAAGCAGCACCAAAGCGCGCCTAGTTCTATAGACTCTCTAAACTGAGAGAAAATACGTCAAACATTGTTACATTTTTTTCTGAACGCATGTCATGGTTTTAGAATTCAGAGTTAACCAGAGGATTTCAATTAAAACTACTATGGAGGAGGAGGAGGAGGAGGAGGAGGAGGAGGAGGGGAGAGAGAGAGGGGGGGGGGCTGGCGTGTTTGGTGGAGTGGACCTGTTCTTGGGTGAGTGCAGTGGGGGGGGTGCTTGACCGGGACCGGGGCGGAAGACCAGGTTGCTTGGTCTGTGGTTTGGGGGCGATAATATGCGTCAAAATTATATGAGTAACGGGTCCAAGTTGCTGAAAGGCCCAGACCTGGACCAAGCACCCACATAAAGGGACTGTAGTCCAACCTGGGGTCATAAGCAGTCGCAGAAGTACTCTGTGCAAAACGCGACTATAATCCGATATGCCGATATGCCATTCAACAATTAATAAAAAATGGTCAGCATTATTGTAAACAAAATGAAGAAGTTTCAACAGGTAGTAGATGACCTGAGGATGATAGAGGAGCTGTCGATGAAAATGGAGTATGGGTGTTATAGTCCACATAGAGTGAGGATCAAACTTAACAATTTGAAGGAGGCAAAAAATAGACTGATAGTGCTGACCATACAAGTAAAAAGAAGAAAACGAGCAGAAAGAGGAAAAGGAAGAGATAAGATGATAAGGTGATAAAAGAGGAGGAGAAGAAAACAAGAGGAGAATGAGAAGAAGGATGAAGAAGAGGATGAAAAGGAGAAGAGAAAGAACAATAATGTAGTGGAGAAAATAAGATAATGGTGGCGGAAAAGAAGAGAGGAGGCAAAATAGTAGAAAGTTAAAAGGCCCTTTTCAGAGCCACTCCTCGAAAAGATATATGTTCTTTCTTGCCTAAAACATTTTAGTCGATGTTTTTGTGTGATAAATTTATGTTCATAAATCTAAGTTTGTGTCATATGTCAATCTCTCTAACCCTGTCTCTCACCACGTCTCTATGTCTCTATCTCTATTGTCCCTAGAGTAGTGCATATTCAGGTTAGCTCCTTGCCACACTGTTCCGCCCGATTGATGTCAGCTACTTGCAACACTGTTCCAGTGTGCAATGCCGTGACATCACCCCTGTTCAGTTCCCTGTGCCGCTAGACAGACCCAATACATTGCTGCTTTACATTTTGTGTTAAATTCCCCATGCTAAATTCCCATTGTCGCCATCATTTTCAACTCTGACCACATTGTAATTCTAAATAATCATGTAGCGGAATTGTATTTTGTTTTCCTTTCCACCATCGATTCGTGAATATGGCATCCAGTTTTTGAAAAGGCTAGTCTAATCTATTTGGGTTAATCCCATATTAAGGTAAAATGACAGGTAAAAGTGAAAGTTACTCTATCACCTACACAAAAACTGCATATCCTATGTATATATGTAATCATCCATCCTTCCATCCAGCTATATAGTTCCTCTTCTGGGTCACTTACCTCTTACATGAATTGATGCGTGGCACACATATAAAAAAAACAGGAATACAGTTGCTGCAAGAGAAGAGTTATATATATATATATATATATATATATATATATATATATATATATATATATATATATATATATATATATATATATATATATATGTGTGTGTGTGTGTGTGTATAATGAAATATGGATGAATATATGAATATATTTTTATACTGAGGTACTAACAAAAAATGAATTTATTTTAGTCATGTCTAATTCAAGAATTCGTAGAAGATTTGGCTTTGAGCATGTGGACAGGTCAATTTGCAACAGAAAATGCTTTAAAGTTAGGTTTATATTGTGACTGATGCATACAATTGTAGGGCGTGTAATGCTGTGTACATTGTGGATAGAATGTGAATAAAACTCCTGCATTTGTGTTTGAGGGGTTTCTATATTTATAGGATATTCAAACTAGCTAATTTACTAAACTGAGCTAATGTGTCTTTAGATAAAGTTACTTAATTACACTTAGTGTCTAGTAAATTGCATAGGAAATTACCTTGTCCATATAATTACTAGCATTTACGTTATATATGTTAAGTTAGCACTGAATAAGAATTAATTTCATCTTTTACAGCTGACTTAAAGCAAAATGAGGCAACAAAACGGTGAATTGTTTCTCATTTTCTTTTGCAAAAGAATGAAACCGATTTGCGTTAAGGATATTCTTTTCCGGGAAAACTTATAAAAACGTAGTATCACAATGAATAACAATCATTTGAGAAAAATGTAGAGACGAATAAATAAAGGAAACAAGGAATGAATTAAGAAAATGTTCTATAGAATTAGGTCCTCAAAAAGTTATTGATAATAAATATAATGTATTGTTTGCATATATTTAAGACATTCTTAAATGTTTTTACCGGGAGACGTTATACAACAAGTGAAAATGTCAAATTCGGGTCACGATGCTTATGTTCATACTTGTCAAGTCAGTTTTCCATTAAATCTGTTACTTTCACCGTTGGAATATATGGTTACACATTCTAAGAAAAATAACAAAGCTACTTTCGTATACGGTATTTGAAAATTTCCGAAAATGTCCTCTGATGAAGCAAAGTGCGAAATAAAATACATTTGTTTTTCACGGAATTCCCGTCAACATGAAAATCGTAGTTAATTAATTTAACAAAATCAAATGAAATGAAACATCTACAAGAATGTTAGAAATTGATTCATTAAATGTAGTATTAGCGAAGCAAGTCATCTCCGCAGGTGTTTGTTTTGTTGCAGCAGTTCCAAACAGCCTTCTCTGATGATACATATATAAAAAAATCCCCACCCCCAGAGAAAAATACAAAACGTTTAGTCATGTCCAAAAAGTTTTTATTTTGTTTATTCTTGTATTCTTTTCGATATTGCATTAACCCATATCACTGTTAGATTGAACTGACAAGACGCTTTATCACTGTTCTAGTGCTAGCGAAGTCTCTGGTGTGTTATTAAGTGCAATCCTTCCAAGTCGACAAGGAACCGACCTTGAGATAAACTTCAGTTTGATTCTTGAATGATAATCACGAGCAAAACGCCTGATCAAACAATATACAAAGTGACTAAAGGCAATAATTAGTGAATTTTACAAATAATAAAATGCAATAAAATTAGATGAATCATCAAAATATGTGCAAAATAAAGTATTTTCTGGAGCAATGGAAATTAACATTTTAAGAGCAAGTTCAGTTTGAATGACCTACCTCTTATATTCAAACGAGACTACTATAGTGCCAAACCACTCGATTGCTCAAAGACGTCAATATCACACCTTTTATCGAAGAATAACCTCATTCGCGGTCCATATTTCAAGGTAGTTATGAATGACGATTTAATTATATGGGATTTCTTTTATAAATATATCACTAAATTGATTTCGATGACTAATTTCAAATAGATTTTAACAAATAACGAAAAATTATTATCCCATCCCTTAATATCACTACTTTTCTAATAATTGTTTTATTTTTTGTTTCTGATAAGTCAATTGATTGAATTTTGACTTAACATACAACCATACAACGTAAAAAATGTCGGTCCAATTAAACAAATTCTAAAGAGTTGAGCTTTTGCATATTGCATAGTAAACACTGTATATGCAGTGTACTTAGATAATGATTTAATACGTTTTGTAATAAATGATTCGAGCATATATTACCTTTGAAGATCTGCCACATGTTGGGATGAAGAAGTTCCTACACCTGCTAGAATCCCGGAATCGTTCTAAATTCACTCCGATAACCTCAATTCAAAATTAGATCAAATTTTGATAAATGATCTACTAAATTTAAACTGTGACACGTAAGCATGTATGACCATATGGCATTCACAGGTATTCATTTAGCTCATACAGTTTCATCTGGTGATCGCTTCATATTCAAACTGTCACAGAGACCTTGAAATTAATGTTTATGTACGTATGGCAGTCTGTCTATCTGTCTGCGTGCGTAAGTACGTATGTATGCATGTATGTGGATATATATATATATATATATATATATATATATATATATATATATATATATATATATATATATATACTGTATAACTGTCACTGTACACAATTCAATAACACTCTTCACTTGACGCATGTTCCACCTCCTAGAAGTAGCGGACCACACATAACAGCATTATTGGTTGATGGCATTATCATTGCCAAACGCATCATCATCCAATCGGAGAGTTCGCAAGACCGTGTGTGCATAGTCGTATGTCGAATAGAAAATATTAAGGAACAACATTTGACATATTGAATTCCAGAAATGCAAGAGTCTAAACACGTTTTTCCTTACTAGTATCACAGGGTTTTTCGTATATGAAAACTACTGCAAGAAATGTAACCAAGGATTTATTGCTCCGGGCTTACACACATATTGCGGAAAAAATTGGGAAATAGTTTTCGACTTTGTGAACATATTATTCGAACCAATAGCTCCAAGACACATCATGTTCCAAAAAAGGAAAAAATGCAGTTTTTGTAACCATATCCTGGACGTCAAATATCAGTGTTGTAGAATGGACTCAAGACCGAATTCACTAAAAACACAAGAAAAAGACGTATTTTATCTTTTGTGACGAGTCTATGCTTTTACAATAAGTAACAGAAAAGAAGGATGCCAACAAGCTTTGTCAAATGTAAGAAATGTATTACCCTAAAGAACAAAGTGAAAAAAATGAGGAAAAAAGAACTTAAGAGTTTGCAAATCCAAAAATAATCAAAGAATTAAAAACAAGTCTTAGTAATAAAAAGTCTGGAATAAAGTTCAGTTTATGTTCCAAAGAGATCAAAAATTGAAGGCGATGATGAATCTATTATGATCTGCATCGTACTGATTTGTCACGTCTCTTGTTGAATCACATAAATATTATTCCAGGTTCGAACTTAGTAAAAAAATTGCAATGAATGTCTTATCGAAATATTTTGTCAGAGCACTTTTGTATTTTCCGGAGTAAGGAATCACTAGAATCCAATAATTTGAATAAACTAAACTTCAGCCCACTCGAATCATAACATAATACGATTTAAAGTGCTAGATGTTAAAGTACAAATGGTAAAATCCTAACAATCAAACGATAATATAGTTCTCTGACCTTAGGTCACAAATTAGCATGATATGGACATCTAACGCCGTTGTTGTGGAAATGTTCGATAATTATTTCTTGATCACATAGATATTGATATATTGATGGAATTTTCTTGCTTCTCCAAAGCGTATGGATTAGTATAACGCAAATGATTGCAACTAAAAATAAAATAGCCATCATTCATCTTCAGTAGTACAACTCGGTCGGCCATCGATACTCCTCCAAATCTTAGTGTTCGCTGCATTATTAGCGTGAAAGTGAATACAGAAGAATACAACATGCTAGAAATGGTGGAGAAAGGAAAATTGGAAGTCTTTCTGGGGACGACTAGGATCTTATAATTCCATTTATCCATATTTTACATATACCGAACTTGTTTCCTTAATTGAAACCTGAAAAATCCTCTCGGAGTTTACCATTGAAGAGTTGTATGAACAAATATTTTAATGACGACTTAGGTGAGTTAGTAATGAATAATGTTTGCAGATGAGAAACGCAGAATCGATTTGACAAATCAACTGAATAATAAATATAAATAATACAAATAAATGGATACAAATATATGTGCAATAAGCACGTAACAAAATATGCATATAAGAAATTGACAAAGATACATGGATCTCTGGCAATGATGATTATTGAATTCAAAAGGTAAGAACATCAACAAAAGGGTGTAAATACCTGAAGGAGGAAGTACAAGCCTGATTGAAATGCTCTTCAGGTCCATCCTGTGGAAAGATTACAAACCTGATATAGGCAACCTAAACCAGTACACCCTTTTATGCCTAATATTAACTCCATACAAAAGTATATGCCAACGTACAAACTATGTTAAAGGTGTGGGGTAAAAGGTTTGTAGAATACATGTTCCCAACTAAACGAATGAAGTAGATCACTCACATACGATGCAAGGAAAAAGAAAAGTGTAAATTATTTTCTTTAGAACAGCTTTAAAACATATCTGGCACTGGAAAAATAGCCATAGATTAATTATCTTCTTAGTTTGTTCCAAAGTAGAGAGATGTCACCCTTAAGAAGTCACGGTACTAATTCAACTTCCATAGTTAACATATGGAAACCGTCATATTTAAAATTCAATAACTTCAAATGTCTGGGTACTGATGATCAGACTTATATTTCTCCATGCACAACTATCCTTGGTGCAAGCTTCTGTGTGGAGAACACCATATGAGCCGCGGCATTTTTTGACCTACATGTGCATGAAACATATGTTATTGATTTTGCACCAAACGAATCAAGTGATATTTTCATTATTGAGTAATCCAAAGTCAGGTCTTTAAAAATACTAAAATTGCATCAATAGAAATTTGTCTATATTTTTTTTAAAATTATACATAGGATAAGCTTTCAAAAGATATTTTTACTAAATTTTACTTTTCATTATTAACCAATTATGGACCACCAAACCCGTATATACTCTATTATTTCTTCACCCATTTCTAGACTGGTTCACAAAACTTCCATATAATTAGTACCGTGTGTCCTTCAGCGAAACATTTATGATGCGAAATTTTAGAGTAAGAATCAACGGAATGGAAAACATGACTATTTAACAAAGGCTCTATAAAGGCCAATATGGGTCAAATTTGCAGGCAATTATGTACGGAGGCGGAAGAAATACCGTTCCCAAATACTTCTTCACAAATAAGTACCACCGGATAAATGAATAGGGATTATACTCTTTTTCGTAACAACATACATATGGGATCTCTTGAAAGCTCTAACACGTTTCCTTTTATGTATTTTTTAGCCTACGAGAAAATAAGATACAAAGTTGATTACGGAAACTATGGATTAAAACAATCAGACATAAATTTGCCAGTTAAAATCTACATGAAATTAAAAGCAAATCCGTAGATTGCAGCTTCCCACTTGAGTGTTTGTGTTAAAAATAAATTTCATGCATAACTTTGATAGACAGGGTTGCTTTTAGCCTAATCCAGTCTTGATTGTTTCGTTCTCAAAGATAAGTATCTGTAGAAATGCGACGTGGCAGGCTGATTAGAGTTTGAAGATAGTAATTATGCCATGCCTAGAGAGAAGGTTGATGGAGGTGGGGGCCGTGAAATGGCATAGCTGGTATTCGAACATCAATTATTTTGACAAGCTATGGGCTTGATATCTACGTAACTGTTTTATCACTGATTATAGGAAGAAGTCGACGAAGAGGATAGAAAGGAGAAGAGACAGAAGAACAATAATATAGTGGTGAAAATAAGATATTGGTGGACGATCTAAGATTCAGCCGAGACCAGTATTCAGTAACCGTTTAATTGAGAAATTAGAAGTTATGGGGTAGGGAACGAATATCAGTACTCCAGCCTAGCTTTGGTTTTAGCAGCTAAGTACTGTGACATGGCGTGTTAAAGGCAGTAATATGTATGTATGTATATTTATGTATGTGTGTATGTATGTATGTACATACGTAGGTAGGAACGTATGTATGTTTTTTGTGCGTGCATGTGTGTGTTTGCGTGAGCGCGCCTGCGTGCAATGACTGCAGAATATTATAACATTTTAACAAATATTTCTAGTCACACAGATAAAAAAACAGCATCTAACTGAGCTGAGAGGTAATGAGTTTTGCAAAGGCAGGTACACAACAGACAAGACAAACAAAAGCAAAACAAAACACGTTGAGGTTAAAAACTTTATATTACTATTTCTACAGGAACGACAGTTTAAAATGTGTTATGTTTCAAATAGTTTACTTGAACTTTATGCTGATGCAGAAGTATCAAAAATTAGATAATAATTGTACACTGTTCGTTGCCACTGTTATGGCAGTTAAAATCGCCCCTTGAACCATCATGGTACATAAATTGAGTTAAGATGTCTATCCTAAAAGTGTGTCCAGTTTGTCATACGATGAATTCGGCATAAGATACCGTATGAGTGATACATGTACATTTGGGTTAAGTCACCAGCAATTTACATCATTCATGTGGAAAACAGAAACGTGAATGCATAGAGAAAGAGCAGAATAAAAAAAATACAGGTTTCGATATACTAGATAAGAGCAAATATATTTTTTATATATATACACTCGTAACACTATTTTACATATTTAATAGGCATATTTGTCTATAGTTTATTCATACCGATGAGGAAATTTTGGACAAACAATCAGCAAGTACATTAGCTATTTCATGCTTGGCTTTATAATTTTTCGTATTTAGCGTCAGATGTTGGAAGTAATTGTATTTTCCCTTTCCATTTATTTTGCAGATCGTGTCCCAACCTTTCTTTATTGAAGGACAAGAGCTTAAAGTTGAAACATTATCTCCATAATGTTCGTTTACTTTCTTTAATTGTGCGGCGAGTTTCAGCAAGAACAATACTGTACTGAGTTAAATTTTCGGGCGTTGGACAATTAATTTTGTTCAGTGCTTCTCGGCGTTGTTTAATGACTTCTTTACATTCTTTAGTCAACCATGGTTTGGGGGTTCTTTGACAATTTGGAGAGGACGTAGGAATGGATTATTCTGCAATCTCAATTAAAATAGATGTAAATTGTTGAATCGGATGATCATCGTTAAGTACGGTATTCCTGTTAAGTCTGATTGTACAGAGTGTTTCAAATTTGACCCAGTCAACATTCTTTAAGTTCCACTGTGGAATCGTGTCAACATTTGTGACAATGCTGATCTTAAGATAGATTGGAAAGTGACCACCGCTATGAAGGTCATCAGCGACCTTCCAATTATAATCCAAAAGTAGTTTAGGAGAATACAAATTGTAAAGTCCATACATTTGTATGAACCCGTTCATGGGTGTAAAGAAGTCGGAGACTTGTTATTAAATATAGAAAAGTCGTATGTAGCAACAACACCTTCAAAATTTTCGCCCCTGTCGCTTATGTAATTTGTTCCCCATAACATGTTAAAATCAAGTAAAAAAAATGGCGCGGGAAGTTGTTGAACAAGCTTGTCTAATTCTTTTGATGACAAGTTGGTGTTTGATGGTATATGGATAGAACAAAATGTAATCACTCGATGTAGAGTGACACGCACAGCAATGGCTTGCAAATTTGTATTTAAAGGGATGATTCTATGTGGGGCTATATTGTTCACAGAATTTGAAACCCCTCCTGAGGTCTTGTCAACGTTTTGTAGGTAGGTGCTATACAGGTAATAGTTTTTAAATGTTATGTTGAACGTATCTTTTAAAAAGGTTTCCTGAAGACATAATAAAGCAGGATCATATTCATTTTAAAGCTGAAGAATATCATTGTAATTAGCTAAAAGTACTCGACAATTCCACTGTATAATTGTGTTCTTCATTATAAGGTTAAAATAGAGATTTTGGATCTAGGTTAGACTTTCGCGGAGAAAGTCTGTAGGGGTATTCATATGGAGGACGTACGGGTGTGATTTTTTTTGTTAGGTTTAGAGCTATTTTGAGAACACGGAGCAGTATCTTCTGCATCCATGCTCTCAATATCCCTAAACCTGTTGTAGAGTTTTATGGGGTCATCTGACCTCTTTTGTTGCCAATTTCCTTCTGATCTGTTTTTCTTTGGTTATTTAAATTGTTGAATGTTTTTAAACGTCGTTTGGGTAGATGCCATGGATACATGTGTTTGATAATGGTGTTATTTCTTAATGTTGACTCGGGTGCATCTGTCTGCGTTTGAGCGTCCTTCGATTCCTTAGGATTGTTCTTCACTATAGTGGAGAAGGATGGGCCAGGAGGAGATATTTTGCCTGTACTAGCTTTCTGGTCTCTGGATAGGTAATGTTACATATATTTTTAATCCTCTGAATTTCCTTATCTTGTTTCCAGGTATCACAATCCTTGGAATTAGCGTGATGTTCTTTTCCACAGTTGACACAATGCGCAGTTGCTCTGCACTCAGCTTCCTAGTGAGAGTTATCTCCGCATCGGCCACATATTTGGTTTCGTGAACAGAGGGATGCATGGTGTCCGTTTTTTTGACACTTATAGCAGCGAAGTTATTTAGGGATATATACGTCAACCATCACTTGCAGAAAAACAACTTTGACTATTATGGGTATTGTTGGCTTATTAAAGGTGAATATAATAGTGTTGGTGTCCTGCAGATTGTTATTACGTTTGATAAGTATTCTGCGGATTGCAGTGACACTTATTTTTCATTCCTTCAATGATATCTGTGTCGGTTACTCCAGCCAAGTCACCAACGACAGCGAATGACACCCTTAGAAGCATTCAATGTTGTGTGTGCGAACGATGACGCTAGAATATCGAATAAAGTTTTCATTTCCTTGAGGTTTTCTGTTTGACCTCGTCGCTGCCATTCAACAAGTAGGCAGCCCGATTTCAGCTTTTTAACACTTTTTGGCGTCCCAATCAATCCGGTTATTGTCTTTTCTATAACGAACGGAGAAAATGCAGAAAGTGGTTTTGAGGCATCTTTAGACTGTATTACCATGAAGCGTTAAAATGAATCCACGCCACATGGTTCATCGTCTGAGTCAAATTCCGTTTCGTTCGTTTTGTTTTTAAAATTTCATGCTGGTTTGTTTATATGTTTAGTATTTGCGCTCCCCACCCACCAAGGGGACACTTTTAAAGTGCCAGGGTAAGCAGAATTCCTCTACTTATTCGCCTCTTATGACACGGATGGCTCTGTAGGAAGGAGTCCATTCTCCTAGTGTTGGCTTGATGGCATGGAGTTTGTTATTAACGGAATCATTCCATGATGCCTGCCATTTCTGACGCGCAGAGTCTTTGATACTACGTTTAAAATCAGTATATGGTGTATTAAAATCAGATGGTTCTAACGATACGGCCATTTTAGCAGCGCGGTCGGCTTTATCATTACCTTTAATTCCAACATGGCTGGGTAACCAACAGTATACTATATTGTGTGATGTACTCAGCTCTGTTGTATGGTTAAGGAGAATATTAACTAGTACTGGATTTTCCAGGTTACTGTTACGCAGTGACTTAAGTGTTGATAGTGAATCGGTGAAGAAGATTCTGTTTCAAATACGCTTACTTGCAATGTATTGCAAAGCAAGGTGCATTGTTCTGATTTCGGCTCAAACAATTGATGTGCCATTTAGCAAGCGAACTTTTGTCGTGTTTTCCACTAACGAAGACTGCATCAGCCTTTTCCTCATCGTTTGATCCATCAGTATATATTCATGTATAATTTTCAAATTGGGTAAAGGTATGGAAAATGGAAGGGTTTCTCTCAGGTTTGTGCAGGTCATTAAATATTCCGTACTTTCATGTTGTATCATAGGCCTTTTCCAAATCAAAGAACACCGCTACACATGTTTCTTCTTAACGAAAGCATCGCGAATAAAAGTTTCGAGTCCAACCATATGATAATTGGTACTACGACCATAACGAAATCAACTTTGGAAAGGAGATAATAAATTGTTGCTTTCCAAATACCATACAAGCCGAGAATTGATTATTCGATACATTGTTTTACATACTCAGCTAGTTAATAATATAGGTCTATAGTTCGTAGGATCTGCGCTATCTTTGCCTGGTTTGGTAATTGGTATTATTGTTGCATATTTCCAAATTTTTGGTACACTACCCGTCAAGGATGGTTCAAGAACGAGTAATGTATATTGTCAGGTGCAGCGGATGTATTATGGACATTATTGCGTAATTTTGGGCAATGAAAACGGTTGTTATAACTCTGCGTTGTTTGATGTGAATTTCAACCGTGTTTTTTTCTTTTAAGTTTTAGGTCTTCGGAAAGCTTCGGGATAATTAGACGATGAGGAAGTTTTGAAGAAACAATCAGCAAGTACATTAGCTATTTCATGCTTGGTTTTATAATTTTTCGTATTTAGCGTCAGATGTTGGAAGTAATTGTATTTTCCCTTTCCATTTATTTTGCAGATCGTGTCCCAACCTTTCTTTATTGAAGGACAAGAGCTTAAAGTTGAAACATTATCTCCATAATGTTCGTTTACTTTCTTTAATTGTGCGGCGAGTTTCAGCCAGAACAATACTGTACTGAGTTAAATTTTCGGGCGTTGGACAATTAATTTTGTTCAGTGCTTTTCGGCGTTGTTTAATGGCTTCTTTACATTCTTTAGTCAACCATGGTTTGGGGGGTTCTTTGACAATTTGACGAGGACGTAGGAATGGATTATTCTGCAATCTCAATTAAAATAGATGTAAATTGTTGAATCGGATGATCATCGTTAAGTACGGTATTCCTGTTAAGTCTGATTGTACAGAGTGTTTCAAATTTAACCCAATCAACCTTCTTTAAGTTCCACTGTGGAATCGTGTCATCATTTGTGACAATGGTTATCTTAAGATAGATTGGAAAGTGATCACCGCTATGAAGGTTATCAACGACCTTCCAATTATAATCCGAAAGTAGTTGAGGAGAATACAATTTGTTAAGTCCATACATGTGTATGTACCCGTTCCTGGGTGCAAAGAAGTCGGAGACTTGTTATTAAATATAGAAAAGTCGTATCTAGCAACAAGATCTTCAAAATTTTCGCCCCTGTCGCTTATGTAATTTGTTCCCCATAACATGTTAAAATCAAGTAAAAAAATGGCGCTGGAAGCTGTTGAACAAGCGTGTCTAAATCATTTGATGATAAGTTGCTTGATGTTATGTAGATAGAACAAAATGTAATCACTCGATGTAGAGTGACACGCACAGCAATGGCTTGCAAATTTGTATTTAAAGGGATGATTCTATGTGGGGCTATATTGTTCACAGAATTAGAAACCCCTCATGAGGTCCTGTCAACGTTTTGTAGGTAGATGCTATACAGGAAATAGATTTTAAATGTTATGTTGAACGTATCTTTTAAAAAGGTTTCCTGAAGAGATAATAAAGCAGGATCATATTCGTTTAAAAGCTGAAGAATATCATTGTAATTAGCTAAAAGTACTCGACAATTCCACTGTATAATTGTGCTCTTCATTATAAGGTTAAAATGGAGGTTTTGGATGTAGGTTAGACTTTCGCGGAGAATGTCTGTAGGTTTATTTATATGGAGGACGTACGGGTGTGGTTTTTTTTGGTTAGGTTTGGAGCTATTTTGAGAACACGGAGCAGTATCTTCTGCATCTATGCTCTCAATATCCCTAAACCTGTTATAGAGTTTTATGGGGTCATCTGACCTCTTTTGTTGCCAATTTCCTTCTGATCTGTTTTTCTTTGGTTATTTAAGTTGTTGAATGTTATTAAACGTCGTTTGGGTAGATGCCAAGAATACATGTGTTTGATAATGGTGTTATTTCTTAATGTTGACTCGGGTGCATCTGTCTGCGTTTGAGCGTCCTTCGATTCCTTAGGATTGTTCTTCACTATAGTGGAGAAGGATGGGCCAGGAGGAGATATTTTTGCCTGTACTAGTTTTCTGGCCTCTGGATAGGTAATGTTACATATATATTTAATTCTCTGAATTTCCTTCTCTTGTTTCCAGGTATCACAATTCTTGGAATTAGCGTGATGTTCTTTTCCACAGTTGACACAATGCGCAGTTGCTCTGCACTCAGCTTCCTAGTGAGAGTTATCTCCGCATCGGCCACATATTTGGTTTCGTGAACAGAGGGAAGCATGGTGTCCGTTTTTTTGACACTTATAGCAGCGAAGTTATTTAGGGATATATACGTCAACTTTCACTTGCAGAAAACCAACTTTGACTACTCTGGGTATTGTTGGCTTATTAAAGGTAAATATAATAGTGTTGGTGTCCTGCAAATTGTTATTACGTTTGATAAGTATTCTGCGGATTGCAGTGACACTTATTTTTCTTTCCTTCAATGATATCTGTGTCGGTTACTCCAGCCAAGTCACCAACGACAGCGAATGACACCTTTAGAAGCATTCAATGTTGTGTGTGCGAACAATGACGCTAGAATATCGAATAAAGTTTTTCATTTCCTTGAAGTTTTTTGTTTGACCTCGTCGCTGCCATTCAACAAGTAGGCAGCCCGATTTCAGCTTTTTAACACTTTTTGGCGTCCCAATCAATCCGGTTATTGTCTTTTCTATAACGAACGGAGAAAATGCAGAAAGTGGTTTTGAGGCATCTTTAGACTGTATTACAATGAAGCGTTAAAATGAATCCACGCCACATGGTTAATCGTCTGAGTCAAATTCTGTTTCGTTCGTTTTGTTTTTAAAATTTCATGCTAGTTTGTTTATATGTTTAGTATTTGCGCTCCCCACCCACCAAGGGGAAACTTTTAAAGTGGCAGGGTAAGCAGAATTTATACTCAGTTGGTAAAATCGCCTTACCGTTAGACATACTCAGCCGGCAAAATTGCCACCGATGGACCCGTTGAGCCACCGCCTTCTAGGAAGTCTGCTAAGATCTAGGAAAGGGAATATTAAAGGCGAAGAATATATGGGCAATGGGGTATCAAGAGAGATACAAGAATAAAGATAAAGAACGAGAGCGAGTAACTCAAGACCTCATAAACCTCGGCGTGACCAGCCGATTTGTTGAGACCGGGCCGACCCCGACCATCAGTCTAAAAAAAAAATTACAGGCCAATGTAGTGTTTGGTACCAGAAAGCCTCCGCTCAATTACCAGGATCCTTTCCTCCTTCGACACGAGTCGCAACCCACGGCAAACAGGTTTCCTCTATTTATTCGCCTCTTATAACACGTAGCGAGGCACGTCAGGCCAATTCTACAACCCCGTACCTGCTCGGGTAAAAGAGTCCTGGATGATGGGAGCATAATTACAGATGAAAATGTGTGTGAAGCGATAAGGGCTCTGATGGATACGGAATCAGATGAGACTTGGAAGAAAGCAGTTTCTCGTCATGGTGAAATTCTTGCGGATACGGGACTGCCCATGATTTTCAATTAAACATATTTGGAGAAGGATGACATTAGCAAGCTAGCCGTCAAGCAAGTTCTATTCTACAGGTAGATATAACAATATATGTCAGTGTGTCTGTTGTCCTAAACATAGTTTAGCTGTACAAAGGAGAAAAAATATATGTAAATTGGATTTGCTGCAAATATCCACATTTATGACAAATGCGCTCTCTTTTACGATGTGGCTGAATCTAGTCCAAACCTTAGTCATTATATATATTATTTTCAGGAGGTTTCCACAGACCACTGTATTTTGGAGAATTATTGCATTTATGTTCCAGACAAAATTAAAATGAATACCCACCGGCACTACATAAAACTTTATGAAATAATCCATGAACATGAGGTATGTTGAAAGTCAATGATTTTGTTTCAATTACCAGTTTTCACTGACTACCCGCAGCATCAAGTGTTTTTTAGTTACTAATTTAAATAAATAAACAAATACAAAACCAATACAGAAATAAATAAATGTAATATTAAAGGTAAATATTAAAAAAGGTCATTGTAACCCATTTGTTAACATTTGCCCTTAAGCATCTATACTTCCTTCTCCTGTTGCAACTCCAGTGCTTCTTTCACTACATAAATGCTACCAGGATTTTATCCAATGGAGAATGTATCCACTTGTTACGAAGATAAGGGGGGACAGTATAACACAAAGGAGGGAGAGGAGGAAATGGTCATAGTTCACTATGTATTTAGCGCTACAATATCCATCTATCTTTCTTCCAGCTACACTCTTTCCTAATGAAATCAAAATCATTAAAAGATGTTACCTCTATCTGTATACGCATTAATCTTATAATGATAAGCCTCACTATCTGCATCATGGATTCAGGGTCCTGATGCTGACCGTTTTCGACGTTTATTCCTACGCCATTTTGTTGCTGTTGGCACATTATCTGACGGATTTTCACATTGCAAATACTGTTTTTACGTTCTAAAAGGTTCTTTTTGGAATGTTATCGGTCATTTGACAATATATTGTTCCCCATATGCTGTAGGTCATTTGTTTTATACATCAAATTCTCTCAAGCTAAAAGATTAGGGACGTAATGTTCCATATGCCAATATACATGTACTATATTTCCAAGTTATTTTACAGTGAAAATATTAAATTTCAACATCTAATGAAAATAAAGTAGTACATGAATCCAAAAATATACATATTTAATAAACATCACGAATGAAACCGTGTGGATAAAATGCGCGCGTATTTCGTCATCAGAAAAAGGCTGAACGACCGTTGGACTTACGCGCATTAAGCATTGCAAAACTTCATATTACATTCTTAAGGAAAATATCGTCCGTGTACTGCTGGTTTGATTAGGATGGTAGCACAACCTCTGAAAATTCCTTAAATATTGTCAAGGAACCCATAAAACTCTGGACAGAACACGAACCAGGCGAAAAAGTTCTGGCAAAGTTGCTTCAGTTTGGTATTTTTAGCGGCAGGTTCATGGGTTTTCACACACACAATTTTAGACACGCTTAGACACACACACACACACACACACACACACACACACACACACACACACACACACACACAATATAGCTGAATCTTCGTACGTTTGAACATTAATATCCGGTATTGCCTACCTGTGATGGTAACTAAGCGCAAGCAAGACAGAGACAACATTAAAACTTGATCTCCAAAAGTCTGAAATTTGGACGACCGGTTATATTTAGATTGTAATGTATGAATATGTCCTGTTGTAATATCTTAGGGCTTATGGGAGAAAAATATATAAATGGGTAATAATGAGATAATTATACAAAAGTTCATACAACTCCTTGAGAATGCACGTTTCAAAAGACCTTGCGCATAGCATCGCACATAGTAGGCCTTGTACAGGTTCATTTTGTTAAATATAGTGAGTTTCATTTCATGTTATCTTGCATGACAGTGAACCATGGAAAGATTTTTTTCCTCATCCTTTTCGGTGCATATAAAGAAAGTATGTAATTCTCAATCACTGAATTTCAATATTATTCAGCCAC
The DNA here is from genome assembly GCA_016746295.1 of Potamilus streckersoni. Classification (NCBI taxonomy): domain Eukaryota; kingdom Metazoa; phylum Mollusca; class Bivalvia; order Unionida; family Unionidae; genus Potamilus; species Potamilus streckersoni. Next base: position 374,983 of record JAEAOA010000576.1, read on the forward strand.
TGCATGTTTTAAATATAATGCACATACTTCTGATACGCGTCTCATAATATAAAATTTCAACGTAATTGTTCAAATGTTAGTTTTATTAAATGAGTTCCAAAATATTTTTCTTGTCTTAACAACGGCCAAAATGCTGATCCTTCCGGGAACTTGGGCAAAATGTTAATGTTACTGCAACCGTGACTACATTACTTTCTAGTGAAGAACTGTTTCAGTTTGAAACTTTAGACCAATGTCCTGTACATAAAAAATAAAATTACGAGGCATCAATATATCACTTAAAATAAAATAAATAAGGAGGCATCGATATATTACCAATTATTCCCATTTTTAAAGTGTAGTCTTTTTTGGACATTTACAGTATAATTACGTTTCTACGTTACTTACTAATAGAATCGAAGCAGGAGTTGACTAAATGGAATGAAATTCAGAAAGTTCAAGCTGGATCTCAAACTTAGAAACGGACGAAGGACAATTCTAACAATTGTAAATTGTGAAAAAATATTTCTTCGCCTCAAACATTAAATTTATTGTGGTACCACATTTTATTAAAGTATTTCAGCTTTACACCAGAGCAAGTAGAATTAGATTATTTTTCGTAGATATTTATCACACCATGTTGATACTGCCAAGATTGTCAAAAATGAGTCATCAAAGGCATGTCAAAATGTCGAGGTAAATGCTGTTGAAGCAAAACATAGTACGTATTGATCTAGTATTTGGGGAAACTTTTAATAAATTCCAGTTTTGTTTATTATCATACCAATGTTTATGTGGAATTTAGTCTTTTATTTCAGTCTTTCTTGCCAGTGAGTTATATTGGTTTGCAATGCTTTGCTGAGTTTTGTTCCGATATGTATTTTCATTCACATTACATTTTAATTGTGTGTATAAACCAACTAATTTAAGCAACAGAAAGTCACGTCAGAAAGGAGTTTGTCTTATTTGTGGTACATGGTCTAAACTTTGAAGATTTGTATGTTTTCTTTGTTACGACTGTCATATATTGCTGTTGTAGATCACCCAAATTGATATCACACACCTTCCCTAAACTAATAGTACCTCATGTATTGCAGCCCCAGATCAGTATGTCTATCCACTCAGATGGATTAGCAATAACAATATTTTCAGTACAGATGGACGTATTGGTCAGCTTAATATTTTACCTATTCTATGTGGGGTGATAGGCTTATAGCCAAACATATCTATTTGCGTGTATATAGCCAGATGTTTACCATTAAATTTTAGTTTTCTTTGTTTTTGCTTTTTGTTGTGAATTACACTTTGAATGATTTACTTTATATACATTTATGTTTTATAATTTACTTTTAAGAAAACAGTATGAAAATATATGATACAGTCGATGATACTAACGAATAAATGTTCATTTCTTGTGATCAATGAAGAAACATGTTTGACATTGGAAGAAAGGTGTCAAGCATCCTGTGAATCTTGCCTTCCTCAATGTTATTATAATTCAAAAACTTTAACACAGATAATGTCTTTTTAAATAAAATGATTTTAATTTTATTATGTATTTTGCATGTAATAAAAGTTATTATCCTTTGTGGTTCTTATTCGTTGCCTTTCAGTGTTCTTAACTTCATTGAGTTACTGCTCAGGTTGCCTACTGGTTAGAGCAACCACCTCAGATGTGTGAGGTCGTAGGTTTGAACCCAGATTGGATCATACCAGAGACGTATACAAAGTTTACTAACAGCTGCCTCGTTACGCAAATAACATCAAAAGGTTAGTATTTTGACTGGTCAGCCTTAAACCACCACAATACAGGCATCGTACCGATACGTCTGAAAAATTGTTAAAGTTGGTTGGTTGAATTGTTACGGCGCACCATGACGATGAGGTCATTTTGCGCCATACAAAAAGTTAAATCTTTCATTATGTACAAATGGTTAAAAGGTTCTGTATCGGCCAGCGATACGAAACCAAATATCTAAAGGTAAAACGATAAAAATGGTAACGGTGATAAAATTAAAGTTTCCCGATCAACGGGGATTGCAAATAATATATGACAACGAAAACATATGAAAGGTAATTAAAACCTAGAGACCGTACATATATAGCACATAAAAATGTTTAAGATGATAACATAAAAGCTATAACTTATGATATATGTTTACTTCCTAAAGAAGTCTATAAGATAAGAAATGCTAACTAAATCAAAGCGCTCCCTCATGTCTTGCACATTGTAATATATTTCACGTGTAGGTTGGAGGTCGAAATACTCCAGCATAAAGTGCTTAACAGAGAATAGTTCATTGCAAGCTATGCACTCTGGTTGGTTATCTCCTTTTAGCATATAAGAGTTGGTTAAATAAGTATGGCCGATACGAATTCTTGCAATGACAACTTCCTCCCTACGGATGGCTCTGTAGGAAGGAGTCCATTCTCCTAGTGTTGGCTTGATGGCATAGAGTTTGATATTAACGGAATCATTCCATGATGCTTACCATTTCTGACGCGCAGAGTCTTTGATACTACGTTTAAAATCAGTATATGGTGTATTAAAATCAGATGGTTCTAACGATACGGCCATTTTAGCAGCGCAGTCGGCTTTATCATTACCTTTTAATTCCAACATGGTTGGGTAACCAACAGTATACTATATCGTGTGATGTACTCAGCTCTGTTGTATGGTTAAGGAGAATATTAACTAGTACTGGATTTTCCAGGTTACTGTTATACAGTGACTTAAGTGTTGATAGTGAATCGGTGAAGAAGATTCTGCTTAAAATACGCTTACTTGCAATGTATTGCAAAGCAAGGTGCATTGTTCTGATTTCGGCTCAAACAATTGATGTGCCATTTGGCAAGCGAACTTTTGTCGTGTTTTCCACTAACGAAGACTGCATCAGCCTTTTCCTCATCGTTTGATCCATCAGTATATATTCATGTATAATTTTCAAATTGGGTAGAGTTATGGAAAATGGAAGGGTTTCTCTCAGGTTTGTTTCTATCATGTAACGTGAAAAGTACCCTTGGTTGTTAAAGTAGCCAGGGAGGTGTTTCGGAGACGGACGTTTTCAGAATTATTCAAAGATCGATTTTGCTATTTGTTACTTTCAAGTAATTATGATATTGTAATGCCAAAGGTGGGTGTGACGTATGGTTTATTGTCATATAAGGTTTTATATTTTGGTTCAAAAACTGCCGAAAAAGCTGGGTTCAGAGAAATGGATCTTAGTTTGAGAGCATTCTATGCGGAATGCATTTCTCTACTGTACGGAAAGCATTTATCTACGTTGTGATAAATATGGTTCGTTCGCTTCATCGAGTAGGCTTTCACACAGTTGTCTTAAATGCTCACAGGGCAAGTCTTATTCCCTGATGATTGATTGGGTCAATCATCTTTAAATAAAACTTCTTTGCTGAATCATAGAAAACGCAACCATAGTCTAAATTTCGAGCAAATAAACGTTCTGTATAAACTGAGTATGACTCTCCTATCAGCACCACAGTGTGCTAATACTTTAAGTAAATCAAAAGACGTCAAACATTTAGATTTCAAATGTTTCAGGTGTGGAATAAAAGTCAGTTTTATTGAAGATAATACCTAAAGATTTTGTTTCCTCAACAACTGGAATAGTAGTTCCGTCCTGCGCGAGTTTAGGTCTATCATGATGTCTTCGTAACAGAAATGACACAGAGAGTTTTTGATTTCACGAATTTCAGGCCATTTGTATTTGCCCAACTTTGAATCTTGTTGATCTTTTGCTGTAATTGTCTTTCGATTTGTATGCATGTGCTTGGATCGGTAACATATTAAAAAGTCATCAACATATAAGAGAGCAATCCACACCTGGCGTCAGAAACTTGGTGATGCTATTAATTTTTATGTTGAAAAGCGTCACCGATAAAAATACTGCCTTTGGGCACACCCGTCTCTTGATCGTAAATATCAGAGTGGGTGGAGCCCACTCGTATCTTGAATTCCCTGTCTGAGAGGAAGTTTGATAAGAACGAGGGCAGTCGGTTTTTTAGACCCAGATCGTGCAGGTCATTAAATATTCCGTACTTTCATGTTGTATCATAGGCCTTTTCCAAATCAAAGAACACCGCTACACATGTTTCTTCTTAACGAAAGCATCGCGAATAAAAGTTTCGAGTCCAACCATATGATCATTGGTACTACGACCATAACGAAATCAACTTTGGAAAGGAGATAATAAATTGTTGCTTTCCAAATACCATACAAGCCGAGAATTGATTATTCGATACATTGTTTTACATACTCAGCTAGTTAATAATATAGGTCTATAGTTCGTAGGATCTGCGCTATCTTTGCCTGGTTTGGTAATTGGTATTATTGTTGCATATTTCCAAATTTTTAGTACACTACCCGTCAAGGATGGTTCAAGAACGAGTAATGTATATTGTCAGGTGCAGCGGATGTATTATGGACATTATTCCGTACTTTTGGACAATGAAAACGGTTGTTACAACTCTGCGTTTTTTTATGTGAATTTCAACCGTGTTTTTTTCTTTTAAGTTTTAGGTCTTCGGAAAGCTTCGGGCTAATTAGACGATGAGGAAGTTTTGGAGAAACAATCAGCAAGTACATTAGCTATTTCATGCTTGGTTTTATAATTTTTCGTATTTAGCGTCAGATGTTGGAAGTAATTGTATTTTCCCTTTCCATTTATTTTACAGATCGTGTCCCAATCTTCCTTTATTGAAGGACAAGAGCTTAAAGTTGAAACATTATCTCCATGATGTTCGTTTACTTTCTTTAATTGTGCGGCGAGTTTCAGCCAGAACAATACGGTACTGAGTTAAATTTTCGGGCGTTGGACAATTAATTTTGTTCAGTGCTTCTCGGCGTTGTTTAATGGCTTCTTTACATTCTTTAGTCAACCATGGTTTGGGGGGTTCTTTGACAATTTGGCGAGGACGTAGGAATGGATTATTCTGCAATCTCAATTAAAATAGATGTAAATTGTTGAATCGGATGATCATCGTTAAGTACGGTATTCCTGTTAAGTCTGATTGTACAGAGTGTTTCAAATTTGACCCAGTCAACCTTCTTTAAGTTCCACTGTGGAATCGTGTCATCATTTGTGACAATGGTGATCTTAAGATAGATTGGAAAGTGATCACCGCTATGAAGGTCATCAGCGACCTTCCAATTATAATCCGAAAGTAGTTTAGGAGAATACAATTTGTTAAGTCCATACATGTGTATGTACCCGTTCCTGGGTGCAAAGAAGTCGGAGACTTGTTATTGAATGGACACAAGTCGTATCTAGCAACAAGATCTTCAAAATTTTCGCCCCTGTCGCTTATGTAATTTGTTCCCCATAACATGTTAAAATCAAGTAAAAAAAAATGGCGCTGGAAGTTGTTGAACAAGCTGTCTAAATCATTTGATGATAAGTTGGTGTTTGATGTTATGTAGATAGAACAAAATGTAATCACTCGATGTAGAGTGACACGCACAGCAATGGCTTGCAAATTTATATTTAAAGGGATAATTCTATGTGGGGCTATATTGTTCACAGAATTAGAAACCCCTCCTGAGGTCCTGTCAACGTTTTGTAGGTAGGTGCTATACAGGGAATAGTTTTTAAATGTTATGTTTAACGTATCTTTTAAAAAGGTTTCCTGAAGACATAATAAAGCAGGATCATATTCATTTAAAAGCTGAAGAATATCATTGTAATTAGCTAAAAGTACTCGACAATTCCACTGTATAATTGTGCTCTTCATTATAAGGTTAAAATGGAGGTTTTGGATCTAGGTTAGACTTTCGCGGAGAATGTAGGGTTATTTATAAGGAGGACGTACGGGTGTGGGTTTTTGTTGTTGTTAGGTTTGGAGCTATTTTGAGAACACGGAGCAGTATCTTCTGCATCCATGCTCTCAATATCCCTAAACCTGTTGTAGAGTTTTATGGGGTCATCTGACCTCTTTTGTTGCCAATTTCCTTCTGATCTGTTTTTCTTTGGTTATTTCAGTTGTTGAATGTTATTAAACGTCGTTTGGGTAGATGCCGTTGATACATGTGTTTGATAATGGTGTTATTTCTTAATGTTGACTCGGGTGCATCTGTATGCGTTTGAGCGTCCTTCGATTCCTTAGGATTGTTCTTCACTATAGTGGAGAAGGATGGGCCAGGAGGAGATATTTTTGATGATTGGTTGAATTTTCAAAGCGCACCAGCACAATGTAGCTATTTAGCACCATACTAAAGGTTATATTTTCCATTATTTAAAAGTGGCAAAAGGTTTTGTATCGACCGGCGATGCAAAACCAAACGGTTAAATGTAAAACGATAAAATGATGACGGTGATTAAAGAAAACACAAAAAGCTTCCCAATCAACGGTGAGTACAAATGATGTATGACAACGAAAACTGATGAAAGGTAATTAAAATCTATATGGAATTAATTGAATCTAATCTACTAACAAAATTGCATGTATAAAGACGGGCATTTATTTGATTCTGTCTTGATAGGCGGTCGCATACATATGAATTATTTCAGAAGCAAGGCATTCAAAAAATCAGGTGGAAAACTAATGTTTTTATCTTTGATAAAGGTGTCTTCGTTCTAGTTTCGGTTGCTATGGTGTTGCTTCACAGCATCTAGGTGGAAACAAATTTGACCTTTTCGACAAGTACGATCAATATAGATGTTTTCCACTTACTTGGTTTATACAGTGAGATCTATGGAGACCTTCTAAGGTATGTTCTGTAAACACGAAGAAAAGGACTAAGGTGCTCGGCCCAGGTAGAAAACTTTATGGATCCTGCATTATTTGATATTATTGTTGACTGTATAAGGGAACTAGCGGATTATACACTACACGAGCAATGCATAAAAACACCCACACCAAGGTTTCTTCGAATTGGCAATAACATGAAGGCATTACGGGTGCTCCCAAAAGAATAACCAACAGACGAAAATTACCAAGAAATTATAACAAAAAGTAGAAATTTACTGGAACCCATGGATAGCGAGTGGACAGTCCTGAGCTTTAATGCGTATAAATTACTACATGAAAACAGATGTTCCTCAGACAGCACTCCTAACCAGTGATTCAGAAAAGCTTTCTGTTAACAGGGGATTATAAATCTTTGTGACACTGCTGATTGTCAAAAGAAGCTGAGTGAGGACGATCCAAGGACTTTTAATGTGTATTTGTTTTGCCAACTGACATCTGTCAATGCCATAAGAAGTGGGGAGTGAACAAAAATCACCGATCCATGTCTGGATAAGAGCAGAAGACACAAGACGATTCTGAATTAATAATGGACGACGCAGAATCTGTAGGCATAGAGACTTAATGTTTGCCATGTTTCTAGTATAAATAAGAAAGTGTCAATCATATTAAAACCTGATGTAACCGAAGGAATTAGGATTACAACGAAATAGAGATATCGCTCAGAAGCTAGGGTATTCAACTGGAATAAATTTTTATTTGCAGCGCAGAAGTCTGATAAGGGCTCTTTCGTAGATGGGATATTGTGAAACATTGTGCACATAAATGTGGTGCAAGGTATCCGAAACTATTAACCTGTACCAAGAAAAGAAAATACATGGCAACTGTTCTTCAGTTGTTAGATACGACGGAGCCAGAGCTTCGATGGGTCACAGAATAATGTAGGATATTTAACTGACGTCCACAAGCGGTACAGACTGAAGGACACTACAGATGAACAAAAGCAAGGGTACTTTGTACCGCTGAACAATGGATAATCAAGGCAAACTTGAAACCGAGCTCCATTCAGATAAAGGATACTGCCATATAAAATAATACTAAGTGTACATGTTCTTAAACAAAATTAAAAAACTTATGAAAATATCACAATACAATAAAAATTAGCTAAATACCAAACATATAAGATGCAAAATAAATAAACTGTTTGCATAACATATGCTTAATTTTGTAATATTAAGGTTTATACACATGATTAACATTTATTTTATAAAAACAAGTTTATTTATTAAGGAAACTCCTACCGCAAAGGGCATTTGTGTCAAGAAATTATTAACATTACGGCACAAAAAAGCAACCGTACAAACATTGATCAAATTGTGCAGCTGCAACTTCATCGTTTAACAAAATTAAACCAGACTGCATTCATTGTAAGCACAAAATAAAAATAAAATGACATATATAAAGTTTTCAAAGTAAGCTAATATCAGGTGGAATACGCGAAGGGGAACAATAATGAGGTCGGCATACGCTATGATGTTAAGAATATACCTTTTGATAGACGAGATCGGCGTATTGCACTTGTCCAACTATGTAACTCTTTTTGAACAGTTGTGTATACATCCCTCTTAAAGCAATTATAATTAAATTAATGTCATAAATCTTTTTATATCTATTTACTCTTTGTTTCTCTCCAGAGGAAAACATTACCCCCCCAAAAAAAACAATGGATAGATGCTGTCTGTTTCTGCACTATACCCAACACTAGATATCAGCATATAAAACAAACATTAATCCACTGCAGATCAAATAAATATTTGTAAAAACCACTCAGATGGGTCCATAAATGATACAATTTGCTCCCATTGCATCACAATCTAATCTAGTCAAAATGCATGATTACAAATATTAATAAATTTTAGCTCTTGCTCATAAATGCTAAATTTCTTTGAAAATAAATCCAAATCTTTCAAGTATGTGTAAAATAAAAAGCAAAATTGCTGTAATAGCCTACAGTTATAATAAATTCATCTACATTTGCATACAAATGCACTTGCAAAATGTGAATATAATTTGTCTTTTTTCAACAGCACTAATGTCACTATCACAAAATGTCTAAACCTTTTTATTAATCCACTTCAAGAAAGAAAATGCTATTAAGTGTTGAAAATCTTAATAGCTCATGTAGATGTGGATACCAGTATGCCTCCAAAATTACATATCTACCTCAAGTCTTTTTCGGTAAGTCGTGGTAATAAAGATATTGTCAAAAAAATGGAAAACAAATAATTGAAAAATGTGTAATTAATCATAATGGCCTGAAAATCGAACAAAAGTTTAGCAGCAATATATCTCCTTATGCGATCATAGCAAGAACATAATAAATACTATACTATGATTCCAGGAATTCAAAATTGTTCATTTATGTGGTGAAAATGTTTTTTATTCAAGTCATGTAGATAGACATAAATCAGAGTACGTTTTACAAAACGTTTGATATAATATCGAGGTTATTTCTGATGTGATTAAGATTGTCCTAGTATATTTAGAGATTACCAAATTCAGTACCTTTTAATAACACACTCGATAACAGTAGCTGAAATGGCAAAGTACTATAAAGTGAAACAGATTATGAAAAACCGTGCTATTTATACCACGAGATTGGCGTCTGGAGCAGCATGTCATTTCAAAACTTATATGGCATGGAATGAAACAAATGGATAAAGACCGACATGTACACGTATTTACGTAGACAAAACTACCACGACCAATAAAATCCAGATTTAACAGTGCCAGAACCAACAAAATCCAGATTTAACAGTGCCAGAACCAACAAAATCCAGATTTAACAGTGCCAGAAACCTAAACTGTAAGTATCTAAAGGCCTCCGAAAATAGTGAAAAATAGCCAGGCCAGCGGAAACGGCAAGCATCAGAACGGACAAAAATATTATAAGCGACAAATTGTAGGAACTAATATACTAACATATTATTTTCTACCATCTTGATACCGTGTTTGTGTGTGATAGAGAATGACAATTTCACAACACTGGTAGGTATATTTTATTTGTAGGATGTCTCTCTTATTTCTTTTTCACTACTGAAATTAAGTGATTGTCAATAGTAGTAAAATATTAGAAATGTTGGATTTTTATTTTGTTAAATAATATTTTGTGACTCCATGGAATATATACGACACTATTGTCATCATTATTGCTTTGCAGCTTAATGTGCAACATTCTTGATATGCTCAACAAATTTATTTAAATAGCATTTGTAAACAAATGGCCTTAATTGTTTTAGAAGGATGTTAAAATAGGTATGATACCATTCTCTCTGGTCATAATTGTTATCACCAATGAAGATGTATGTATATATCAAATATCCTGTTGCACACACGTTACGTGAGCAGTCCAAGTGTACATTATGGATTCATTACATAACCAGTATTGCTAGCCTGACAGGTTGTGGGTAGAGCATATTTCTCAGAATAATTACTGTTCTTACAAGTGTTATATCAAAGGCATAAATTTCAATTGGATTATGGAAAAAGGTCCTCTTCATTGGTTTTGTATACGTTGTTTCTCCATCTGTCCCTCCAATCAATATGAATGTTTGGTATTGTATTTATGATACTGACATTTTTTAACAATGAAATGTCATGTCATCTCTTGCTTAAGGTGCCGCTAAGGACAATTTTGTAGTCATAGTCCTAATAATTCTTAACATTGTTGGAAGTTTTTAGCCACTTCTGAGGTAATCACATACATGGAACATTTTAGTTTTTGTACATCTTTAGATTTGATAGGCCATTTTTATGAGGCATCAGAATCGGAACACTTGCTTCTTTAGATTTCATAATCACTTCTGCATGGCAATAACATACTGGAACATCTGGATTTGTTCGTTTTTATATTTCATGGATTTTCTTGCCCAGTAAGGCCAATCGTACTATCTCTACATCAGAGAGGTTCTGGCCAGGCGGTCTAGCGATGAAATATTGCAATGGAGCCGTGCGATTTGTATATACTGCATGAGCTCTGGTGGGCCATTTAAAATCATCCCGCGGGCCGCAGGTTGCACAGCACTGTCCTAAAGAATGTTGTGCAACACAGGAAAACATTTCTGTACACATTATTGTAACCAGTTGTGGAATCTTTACAAGATTTTGGTCCGAAATGACCAATATTTATTATGATCGAACATCAAGAATCTCGAAATTCTAACACGCTTTGCACATATTACTCCACATACTGTTGAAAGACATCTTTGTTGACAGTAAATAGTATTCAAAGCTAGCCTGTAAAGTGACAGAAATCATAATAGGTCAGTGTTTCTCTAATGTACTTCTAGTTTCATCTGACCTTTGACACCCCATTTTTGACATTGTTTTTTTAATGTTGAGGTGTAGGGTCAGTGTCCATTCCCTATCAAAAAGTTGGAATTCACCGACTCCATGTGGTGTCGGCAAAGGGTACTTGCCAACTATCGGGCATAGCAAACTTAAATGACCTTACATTGACCCATACTTACATTAAATCGATTGGGAAATCATTTATCTTCTCCGAAATTACAAGCGTAACACCGATTTTGTCTTTAATCCGTTGTCAGACGAGAGGAAACTACAGCGTTGATGAATTTTGACCTCGTTAGCACCATTTGCATTGCTTTGTCACAGGACTAAATCTCGCGGCCGATATGCATAAACGTAACCCTATGCTGACACCAAATGGTGGCGGCGAATTCCAACTTTTTGATAGGGAATGGACTCTGACACTACACCCCAACATAAAAAACCGAATATCAAAAATGGGGTCAAGGGTCAGAGGAAACTCGGGCTACTCCAATGGTGCCGTAAAATGGAGGAACTATCTCACAAGAACAGCGGTTTCCTGGTGCTTGTTCTTTAGGGAATTCTGCTGTTATAGGCCTAATTACTTATTTTAATGACCTTGTGATCTTGGACTTGGAAACATTTGTAACACGTCATTATCAAGAAACGTTATAGTGAGGATAGTTTGGCTGATTGAATTAATTTTTACGGCGCACCATCATTGTTCGGCTATTTAGCGCCATACAAAAAATTATATCTTAGATCGCTTAAAAGTGGTAAAAAGATTTCGTATCCACCAGCGATACGAAACCAAACAGTTTAAAGTAAAATAATAAAATCACGATCAACGAGGAGTGTAAATGGTGTATGATACTAAAAAGAGATGAAAGGTAATTACAATTTAGGGACGGTATATATAACACATAAATGTTAAATGTTTACTTTTTTCAAGAAGTCTATAATACAAGGAATGCTCTAGCTACGATGTCGTAGCCTCAACTTGTTTTGTTGTGGTTGAGGTAGGTCCACAAGGTAGGACTAAGGTACTAAAATTAGTACCAGGCACGCTCAGTGTATTAAAGGAAGGATAAAAACATCTGAGAAAATCTAGACTTTTAAGTTATTAAAATAGTCCATGTTAAGATCTAAACCGAGTGGCATGCTACAATCTATTAGGATGTAGCATTAACATATCCTCATTATTTAGTTACTTCATAAATGCATTCTTTCTTCTGCATAAATTAATTACAGCAGGAAGTGAAACAAGACGTCGACTTATTTCGACTATTACGATTTCAATGAAATAATGATTTCCTTAAAATACATTCCCACTGGCATTCAGATCAAATGAAGAGACAGGTTTTCACGCATATGTTTGTTTAATCAGTAAAAAGCAATTTAGTTTATACAATTTTACATAAATATTTCTACAAACATCAATGCTTTAAAACTCCGAAAATTAAAATCGCCATAAAAAGATGAGTCATCAACCACCCACAGAAAATGGAGAATGGAGCAACTGATGGAATCAGTACACAATTAATAAAATCCGGTTCAGTACCCACGAATGTAGTCCCAGTCTATTTTTAGATCACTTTTTCCGGTCTAAATTTGATGGTGATACTAGAGTTAGATTTTGGCATTCTTGGTAAGGATTTAAAGGCAATTGATTATTCTTTAAAATGTGATCTTATGGTGTGGTTGTCTCTGTGTATTTCGGCGACAGTGCACATTGAGTAATAAGGTCATGGTGATGATCCGGAAGTGAAATCTGTGTTCCGTTGCCTGGTGTTTTGTTTACAATTCAGCCTCTCAAAAAAATGCAGGTCAACCCTTGACAAGAACTAAACCGTAAAGTCATCTTTGAAGCTATTTTAGATTAACATATGATTTGTATTGATTGTCACACAGCGGAAAGTTCAGTACTGAGGAACAAATGTAGAGACCATATAGTAAAATTAATTGTGTACTATGGCCTGATAGATATCAAAGAGCTTAGTAGATCAGCAATTATTTGTTTGCGTCATCTACAAAAGTTTACATCCAGGATGTAATAATTTATCCTGGATCTACTATTCTGCTGTGCTTAAATTTATGTCAATTTTATTGAATTTGCAATATTTAATAGATTAATAAGCGCTTTTCAATATGTTTATAAATTTTTTAGACATTTTTACTTAAAAATTAAAGGCAAGAAAATGTGTTTGAGAAAGAGAATAAACAGCAAGAATATGTGATTTGTTTTGCCTTGCTACTTTGCCTTATTGCTAAAAGGTAGCAACCATTTGTTTCTAAATAACAGTACGGATTTAAAGCAAACACAAAGTAGATTTTTTTACAGATATCACATTTTTGTATTTGTTGTGTTTGGTTTTGTTTTATTTGTATAATTGTTATTTTGTGGCTTTGTGTCTTTGAGTAAGGAATCGTAGATTCAGAAAGCGCCTGGGCTTGTTTCGCACCAGTTTTGCACTGTATTTATCAGTGTTTCTTTCATATCGAATGTTTCAATGACAAACACAATCACTTTGATTGAGTGCTATTATGAAGGCTGTCATGCAAATAGGCATATACACACACAAACAAACAAACTTGTCAATAAGTAGATCCAGGCTATGAAGTGACCCTGAAAAGGGCCTTTGGTTTCTTTTTTATTTTCTTCATTTCTTCCACGATCTCCTCAGAAATATCGGGCCCCCCAAATTAGTAAATACTGGCGACCGAAAGATCATTAATAGAATAGGAACTGGGGGAAAAAAACAGCTCTAGAAAATGTGTGACGAACAATAACACCTGAAATATAAACTGTCTGTATTGCCGGACACCATAATACCTAAACCATGTGTTTAAAATGTGTCCAGCTATAATAATATTTAAAAGGAAAGAACTTAAGGAAAATAAAGTCCTTTAAACTGAAAAATGTGCAACTCTTGTCGTCGAGCGTAACAGGAATGCAATATCGCTTTGGGGGTCAACGGATATAGAATAGCAACAGTACACGTAGGTATGGTCCCCGACAATGTACATCTTTCATAGGTGTTGGAAAGTGAATACAGAGAGAGAGAGAGAGAGAGAGAGAGAGAGAGAGAGAGAGAGAGAGAGAGAGAGAGAACAGATCTGAATACCATAGCTTATGGCAGAAATATTTCCTACATGGGAAAAGACTCATTATATACGGTAAATTTTCACTGTAATAACAGTATGTATGTATGTATGTATGTATGTATGTATGTATGTATGTATGTATGTATGTATGTATGTATGTATGTACGTACGTACGTGCGTACGTATGTACGTATGTATATATGTATGTATCTATCTATCTATGTATGTATGTATGTATGTATGTATGTATGTATGTATGTATGTATGTATGTATGTATGTATGTATGTATGTACATGAGATAATTTTGCAGCATCGTTATATATATATATATATATATATATATATATATATATATATATATATATATATATATATATATATATATATATATATAGTGTGTGTGTGTGTGTGTGTGTGTGTGTGTTATACTATCAGACATAAACGATACATGCATTTTCGAAGAACAACTTCTGTTTCAAGAGTTTCAGGCAATGTATATGTCATGGCTTTACTGTATTACAATGAAGTACAATTTAGGATCGTGGGTCAAAATTCCTCCAAGACCAAGGTTTAGTATTGTAGAGTTCGAGCCACATTCCTGTACCGCTATCTGTAAAGAAACCAAAAAAATAATGCCAATTACACACTCAAACTCAGCAAGTTCGTAATAGACATAGTGTGACGTAAGTCGGATCCAGATCCTTTTTTGACGTAAGTTCGATGCAGCGTCATTCTCGCTTAAGATATTTTGAAACCTTTAAATATTTTGTATGTTACGTTTTCATGTAATTTTCCATTCTTGACCTTTGTCTTGATTGTATTGCATCATATTTGACTGTGCTGCATCATGTTTGACTGTACTACATCATATTTGACTGTACATCATATTTGACTGTACTACATCATATTTGACTGTGCTGCATCATATTTGACTGTACTACATCATATTTGACTGTGCTGCATCATATTTGACTGTACTACATCATATTTGACTGTACTACATCATATTTGACTGTGCTGCATCATATTTGACTGTACTACATCATATTTGACTGTACTACATCATATTTGACTGTACTGCATCATACATGATCATACTGCATCATAACTGCCTGTTTTCCTAGGGTTTCACGGTCTTCGATCAACAGTTGCTGATTATAAATATTTAACTAGTTTAAATCATCTGTTTCAAACGAGATGAAATTATTACTAAATACGATACTATAAAACCAGGAAGGTTCCTTTTCAGATTCATGAAACCGAGGATTTACCTTGAAGCCATCAGGTAGACATCCAAGAAATATACCAGAAAGACCTCCATTGCTGCTATAGGCCCCGTTGATAAAAGTCGCAATGGGTGTATAGAGCGG
This sequence comes from Potamilus streckersoni, assembly GCA_016746295.1. NCBI lineage: Eukaryota > Metazoa > Mollusca > Bivalvia > Unionida > Unionidae > Potamilus > Potamilus streckersoni. Next base: position 390,469 of record JAEAOA010000576.1, read on the forward strand.
AATATTTTGACAGTTGCTCATCACCTGTGGGAGAAAAGATCACAATAGTTTTTTTTTATTAAAGGAAGCAATTGGAAATATTTGAGGCGTATCTTTTGTCTCTGTTATGTGGCAACTTTACCTCTTATAAGACACATAAGAATGCTTGAAAACAAGAGGCGAATCTGTGATGGGCGAACGTTGATTGCAAACCGATCTTAACTGACTTTAGAAAACTGGCGAAAACCTCGTATCCAGCGTATCTAAACTGCAAGCTAGTTGAGACAACATATAATTCACCTTTACATGTACAATATCAATAAGCAAAATCCCACTTTGTAACTCGTAATTATCACAAATGATGTCTCCGATGGCTGTCGGATCTACCCTATGTGTTTACATTATCAATCTGCGCAAGAAGTGTTTAAAAGAAAAGCAAAAAATGTTTCGTTCTTTCCTGGATATTAAAATTAAATGGCCAATGACGTAAAATGAACCATTAGATGTAGGAGAGAAATTTGGGAAAAGTTGCTGTAACACAATATTTCAGAAAACTCATTTTATCGATGTTGTAATAACATTCCTTTGTCTATGGTTTTAATTGTTTTGGCATAATAATAAAAACAATTTACACACGTTTGGTTCCTTAACAAATAAACAATGAAAATAAAATTTACGTTATTTAAGAGACAGAAAGAAATATTTTCTTATTTTCAACGGGGATGAAGACCGTGTGAACATTGATAACTTCACCCGTGTTGTCTCAAGTGGCGAATAGGATGCGAACATTGCTAACTTCAATCGTAATAGTTCAATCAATCTACCACATAAAACGCAAACATTCTCTGTTTATCTCTTGACTAGGGTTTTATCAAAGTTAATATGCACATATATGCAAACCTTTAATAGCAAATCTTAACTTCAGAAATGTTTATGAGTGAAATGAAGGAGAAATCCGAATTTATTTCAAAATTCATTAATGCCTCATAATACAGCTTTGTAAAAACACAAATAGTTCTGTTTGACAAGCGATTAATACAATTTAAGATTTGAACTCATTTCAAAACATTCTAGGAAAGGCGTTAAAAATTTGAATCTCTACTCTACAAGGATAGAAATATCATAATTTCGATTCATACCATCAAATTCATTTGAACTGCCACACGTCCAATCCTCAATGTGCATTTCGCGCATAAAACCGCTTTTCTGAGTTTGATTAGCATTCTTGATAAGTATATAAAGTAAAAATATTTACGTTCGGTCCCTCCTTCCACTGTGATGTGTCATTGGTTGTCTGGCATAAGTTAAAGACAAGCGCCTCTGATCCGCGGTGTTCGTTTGTTGTGCCGCAGTTGGAAGCATTGGGATGCTGAAATTGCATCCCGTACGCCAGAGAATTTATAGTTGCATACTTTTTGCAAGAAGGTAATGCTGTGTGGAAATTATATATATATATATATATATATATATATATATATATATATATATATATATATATATATATATATATATATATATATATATATATATATATATAATTCATAATCGTAGTACTATATATATATATATATATATATATATATATATATATATATATATATATATATATATATATATATATATATATATATATATAAGTCATAATCGTAGTACTACAGTTGTAATGCAAACTTTATTATGTGTACAGGTGATGTTGGAGCGAGTGAAACTTGTGGCTACTTGAGTGGCTATTTGTTTCAAAGACCTTAATCGTTTAGAAAACTGAGATCTCTGTGTTCTGCAGAGGCTAGAGCCACTTAGAGAAATAATCCCTCTAGAGTAGTGGTCCCTAACCTTTTAGTCGCCGCGGACCGGTCAACGTTTGGTAATTTTACCGCGGCCCGCCGAAGTGGGGGGACGTTGATTGTTTAGATTTTAGATTGTTCTGATTTAATCATTTTAATCTAATTGTATTTAAACATGAATTCAAAATAAAATAGTTACACAAAAAATGAATATAAATAAATATAAATGAATATAAAGTGAATTTAAACCCAAGAGAAATACACGACAGTAAATAAAATGGAAATAATATAATGTACCCTGGGTGGCCCGGTACCCAGGATGGGGACTACTGCTCTAGAGTACAAATAAAGTTTGGAAGCTCATCTCATTAGAGGATAATATAAAATTAATATCACTTACATAGATATTTAGTATAGATTTTCCATCAGAAATAATATAATTTGTTATTACCAATAACTGATGCTAAAGGTGTCGTTGTAGTTTGGGCTGGGACAACAGTGAGTGCACTATGAACTGAAATGTTAAAATATCTTGAAGTAAAAATATAGTTTCGGATGGATAAATATAAACTGCAAAAAATTCATAAATAAAATTGTTAGCGTAATTTCTTGATATTATTTAGCACCTTTTAAATCTATTACTTTGTATTGTAATGTCCGATACTCTAATATCGACAATAAATTAATACGATTAAGTCATACATGTTTCCTAACTTATTACTGTTGTTATTTATTACTTATTCCCATATATAAGAAATATCAGTTTTCATATTTTGCTATTTTCATTGTCATATTGTTTGCCGATAACATTTTCGTATGTTACAGTCATTTGTAAATTCTATGGACCGCATTTTTCTCATTACGTGGAATGATTAACATTTATAATCACGACCTTGCATATAACCCAGGTTTATCCATAGAACCCAGGTTTATTTTTCGATATTTAAAAAAAATATTGATTTAGAATATTTGATTGCTTTCAAGAATGTATGAACATTTGCCTATTTCCTTAAAATAGTGAGATAAATATTTAAATATTAGAAGAAAAAAAACAAAACAATGGTGTTCAATCCTTTGGAAATATTTTTCGTCTGGTAATACATTAATGCCTTTATTTTCTGTTCTGACGACAAACGGCATTATTACAAAATTCTGCTTGGGACCCAAAATTTACTTTCAATTAAAATAGCTAAATTCAATCAGTTTGAATAAAAGAAGGAAATAATGTAAATATTTGAGTGGACAGTTCGCTTAAAGAGGTAATGGCTGTCTATACGGACCGTAGATATGTGGTTAAACCCTGTTTATACTATTTGGCATGAATATGCGTTCAGTACAGTATATATTTCTCTGAAGAGTCTAAAGGGTTTAGCATGTACTAAATCAAGCTTAATGCATGTATAATCTTCTTATACGTGTAAAACTTTACGTACGCTTTTCTGTACATATCCATTGGTTCTCGATGCAATTGGCAAGACAACTCATTTGATATATTGTTAGGCAATTTTGTTAGGCCAATGCAAACAAAAATGCAAAAATGAATATTGCATATATCGTTTACCAGTCGTAAAATAGTTTTTAATATTTTTCTTTTTTCAATCTTCTCTTTTTAATCTCATAATCGGGGATATCTTCCTCCCTGTAATTAAACTGTGCAAGAAACAAATATTTATCTTGGCTTTTTTGTTAATATTTATTTGTTGATGAGAGAGTTGTGTTGCTTCTTCCCTTGATGAAGATATTCTTTGCCTCGAAAAATCGGGAAATTTGTTTGCATTCTTCCTGATATGAAGTTTTGTGAGAATATATATATATATATATATATATATATATATATATATATATATATATATATATATATATATATATATATATTCTCTAACCACACGCCAAGATGGTGAACATATATACAATATTCTAATCCATTCTATTTTGATTTTGAAGTATGTTACTAGAGATTGGCTATTATTCGGGATAAGAAACATCTCCACATCATTGACTTCCCATTATCAAGCAGTTTTAACCAAAACCTAACAAAATTATAAACGGAGGCGTAAATACAAATGCCACATATTCTAGATTTTGTACAAAAAATATATGGGTATTTTTCTGTGTGGAGACAGGTAGACAGACACACAGAAAGAGATTTATGTTTGTGTGTTTGAAACGATGAAGAAACATAGAGAATGGGAAACAGACAGAATCATAAAACTGACTAAATTTAGTTAAATGGTTACAAAGAAGTTATAGGCGTAAGGAGAGAAATAATTTTTAGTATTCCATTATTTACAATGAACAACAAGTTCGGAGTAAATTTTTGGTAATAAGGAAGAAAAAAACACTTACCAAAATGTTTTGTTTTTGTAGCTAAATATGTATATTACTAATAATAATGAAAACTGCATCAACACATCAACACTCTTTGCTTACCGATAGCGCAGTTGTATCCATTGTAATGTTCATATGCTTCTACAATTAAAAAAAACAACATAAAGTAGAGTTTATGTGATATACTCAGAAACGTTATATGTGTTGAACGAAAGGGTTATATTATTTCTATTCCATAAGATCTTATTTGTTTGTAGTATATCGGTGTATTTCTTACAGTCAACTCCAGTCTGATTAAGACCAGGATCTTGATGAAAAATGTGTTTCTGAGAAGTACTAAAAATGATTGACAGAATTAAATGCCCATCAGATAAAACATTGTAGTATATCGGTGTATTTCTTACAGTCAACTCCAGTCTGATTAAGACCAGGATCTTGATGAAAAATGTGTTTCTGAGAAGTACTAAAAATGATTGACAGAATTATATGCCCATCAGATAAACCATTGTAGTTCATGTTAAGGAAAGCTAACATTTCTATCTGTGCCGATCAGATATGCATCCTATAAATTGATTGGAAGAGTTATGAGATTACGGCTCAACTTATTAAGCATCGAGTTCATTAGCACACTTTGATCTTGTCTGTATCAGTGTCAGTATGTTGAAGTGTGTGTGTGTGTCTGTGTGTGTGATTGTGATTGTTAACGTCGTTTTAAAAAAAAAATATTGCCATATGGTTACGATGTCTCCAGTGTGGCAGTTTATAGTGATGTCTAGCACTGGTGCATCATGCCGCATACATGTACCATCATGTCTTTCTCAGTCATAAAGCATAGTTTTGAAACGATTATAGAACGTTTCCAGAAATTACAGTCATTAACAAAATCGTTCAGAAATGTTATACTCTTAACAAACCGTGTTTTGTAACACTCACTTTTTCATCAAACAAATAAGGATTAAACGATATTTGCTTTTTTATCATATGTTCAGCTTTGAAAGTTGGATTTGTATATCTTGTTCTATTTTTGTTTTGTTTAAGAGGATTGAGATCATTTTTATGTCAATAAAATATGTTTCCATTGCAACAAGATATCAATATTCGATATGAGCAATTTCGCAAAGATTTCCATGTGGACCCTAAAGTTAATTAAATAATCATGTCATCTACTTCACTTTGCACTCTAAAACATGCCATAATGGCTTACTAAACAAAGAATTTATTTCAGTAAAGAAAACTGCATAGATGGATTTAGCAGCGATAAGAAAAGATAATTAGGTTTTGGAGATGGTTTCACCTTTGATAACCGTTATAGTTCCAACAATGAAAGCCTTGACGTATGTTAAATTAGCCTGTTTTTAATTTCTAAAATTTACATGCATTTGTAGTTATTCAACTTAGTGGAAAATTTTACAGGTAATTTTACAGGTAAAAATAAGCACCTGTTCTCCTTCTAGTCCAAACTAACATAATTTATTTGTTGGTTTTTCTTTCCAATGTGTATGTAACAGTCAGAATATTTCAAACATTTTGCACAGGAGTAATAGCAAACTTCAGTGACTTACATGAAACATCAAAGGCGATGCAATACTATCACCACAAAAATGAAGGTACCTGTGACGTTCACCTAATATATGTGTAGTTTTATCTTAGCATATTGGCTTTAATCTTGGCATACAGAATAAAGATTTGCGAGGAGAGTAGATCTCCATGTGTGCACACCTTTTCCATATCAACGGAATCAGTGATCTGCTTTTAATAATTTCATAAATGTTAAAGTTGCGCTAGAAAGGTTTTATCATTGTACTATTAACTATGAAATCGAAGAAAACGGAAAAATCGTAGCCGCATTGATTAAAGTCTATACAACTCGTACAAACAGAAGGCAGTCAAAGAAAGTTGTGATTTTTTTCACTCATGTTGATTTTCTGCGCCAAAATTGCTTATATTTGGAATTAATTCATTTTTTTTAAATAAAAAGATGCAAACCAAACTGTTCTTCTAAGAATCTAATATAGAAGTATTTTTTAAAATGTTTGACCCTTTATTAAGGCTTTTAAATAAGATATGGCATATACTTCAAAAATATCTAATTGTTCAAGAGAGATATTGCAGACATTTTGAAATAAATATCTTCATTTTGCAAGAGAAGGATCGGTTCTATAGGCTGATTCACAGTTGAATGAATAAAGAGAAAGAAGAGTAAAGACCAGTCAGCATTTCTTCGAACTGGAATATCTTTTTACTAACTTAAATACTTTCTCATAATCAGCCAGAATTTTAAATAAGTTTCGGTGTTCTCCTAGTTTTGAACAAGCACAAGAAGTAGTAACTGGCTCTTTCATCAAAACGCTATGTCAAGTGTAATATATATATATATATATATATATATATATATATATATATATATATATATATATATATATATATATATATATATATATATATATATATATATATTCGTATAATATTTTTATACTTCGGTCAGTACTTTCTTAAGAAAGAAATCATTTGTGTGATTTTGTGAATGGTAAAGGAGTAGACATTAATCATATTGTTTGAAACAAGCGGCTTCTTCAATGACTTCTTAAACATGTCTCCCCTTTCAGAAGAGCTCTGATGTATCTAATGTCCAGGACTGTCATTGTTCCCGACACTGATTTATTTCTGAAATTAAAGTCTAACTTTTGCAAAATATCACAATTTTGTTATTTGTACGCATTGAGAAGAATAACCACTACTACGTTAATTGTATTTTTGACATGTGTTGCTGGCTTATTGATAGTTGATTGGGGGCATTAATTGTTTATGCCAAAAGGTTTGAAACATATAGTTATACTTATTTTCTCCTCATGTATGCTTTCAGACCATGCATTTGTAGAATATTTTGTAACAGAAGCCTGAGATTACCTAAACGTGCATCCAATACTCACGGAAGAGATGAACTACTAGATTATCCCGGCAGAATTGAAGATTCCCTGTGTCTTGAACGTTGTGTAGATGATGCCAAACTGAAACCCAAAAATACCTGTTATCTATAACATTTAATTGCTTCGATTTATAGCATCATAGTTTTCAAATGATAGGTCCAGAAACATTTGCTTCCGAACTGTCATACCTTCACGTGAAATGCACTCTTGTTCCTTCTTATACTACCATAATCCGTAATGTCCCATCTAATGTTTTCATGTACATAGTTACTACAGGAGGACACTTCCAAGAGTAGAAAGCAATACTAGATAAAGGTCGGCACATGATGTCACGTGACGTTTGGCAATTGTGTCTACTGAAACATATGCAGTGGCCTGTACCAGCTATATTACCCCGGAGTTAATATAAATGCATACTGTCCTGAAATATTTCTCGCTATTTAGCGAATGTGAAATCCACACTTTGTGATACTAAACTGGATTAATACTAAGTATTCTGTTTTATTTTTGCCATTTTGTGCCATCGAAATGTACAACATTCTCTTACCTTGATGGTGCGTTGTGCTTACTCCATGTTCAAGATGACCATCTTTCGCTACGTATGTGTTGTAAAGGTCTGCAAAATAATATTTGCACAAGTTGTTGGAAGTACATAGCTTCTTGTCCACGTAACATACTAGTCACTTTAAATCCTTAACCAGTTTTCATCCGCTTTATATTTCTTCAAAGTAGGATGTGACCATGAGTAATATTTTACTTTTAAGCCCCCTTGTCAATACATTTCCTATTCTTAACAATTTATAGAAAACATTAACACACACTATTAAACCGATTAGTACTATTTACCTAAACATTGTTTTGGAAACGTCCTTAGCCAGTAATCTTCAAAGATATTGATAATATACACTGATATTTAGAATTTTGCGATAAATTTATACTTTCCACACCAATTACACTTCAGAAATATTAATTAAAAGCAGAACTCTCAGAGTAACATAGACTTTCTTTCGTCCACATCTGCATTTTGTTTTTATTCAAATCCTTTTCAGCCAAGTAATTATGAAAACGGTGAGAAACTTAATCTTGCCCATCATAAGAGTTTTAAAAAAGTTTCATTAAAGTTGGTATGATATCTATATTTACGGAGATTTCACCATTTTAGACAGAACAAAGGGACTAGTTTAAAGTAAAAACAGCAAACATTTTGATCGATACACTTTGACATAATTTTGATTGCGAAATTTTAGAAAATAGATATACAGGATATCGTTATATGAAATTTTGTAATTTCATTTGAAATTGGTCAACATCAATCCCAGCATCAAGATGGGGAATATTTATTCGCATTTTTGACATGAAGATATACAAGACAACAAAATAAACAAAATGGTTCATCTGTGGTTTCAAATAGGGAAAAATCTGTTTGAATGCTGAGCTGCACTACTAGATGATCAATCATTTTATTCACGAGCTAGAGTTAATTATTTACTTTAAGAAATGTAAATGCATATGCAATAATCATATTATTCGAGATGATAAAGATTGATGATGATGTTGTTGTTGTTGTTGGGCTTAACGCCATTTTTCAGCATACGATAGGCTATTCATGGCTGCCAGTATTAATGGTGGAGGAAGAAACCGGGAAATGACTGGAAAGAACCACCGACCCACGAGAAGCTACTGGCAAGCTTTCTCACATATCCACATTCGTCGAATCCTAGACTCGAACCCACGCAGACAGAGATGAGATGGCAGTGATCCGTAGCGGACAGCGCTTTAGACCAATCGGCCACTCGGGGCCCCTTAAAGATTGATGATGTATTGGGCTAATAAACTAAATATCTAAATGATGATGGTCATAGGAAATGATCACCTATATGATCAACTATACTTCAAGGATTGGACAGTGAGTAGTTAGATGTTTGCAAACACTAATGGGATGACGTAACTTATGGTGACAAATGAAATGATAACATACTGGGAAACTATATGACACTTATTTCTTTCTTCAAGATAGACAAGTATCAACAATAGGAAGAATACCATAACTACCTCAGAGTATTAGTACATATATGATATATAAATGTTGTGCACTATTATTGTTAAATACTAGTACTAAAGTGACTGTTTATACTGTTCAAAAAACATTGGAATCTTTATTTAAGCAATTAATGATAGCTGAGAAGCCTACGACGCAAATAAAAAATATCGCTACAAGCTTTCAAGATTATAATTCATGTTAAAAAGTTAGAATAAGCAACGCAGCTGATATATTTTTAATTAGTTAGTAATAAGGTGAAGAAAATGGGTATAATAGTATATTACAGTATCATGGCTAAACCGTCAGCTTAGTCGAAACATAAGTACTAACATCAATACCAATGTAGTAATGAACATGAAAATAGGAAATTACAAAAAGACATTACAACAAATCTTCAAATATTCTCATGAGTAGTCAGTATCTGAGATAAGAGAAAATAAATAAATAAATAAATAAATAAATAAATAAATAAATAAATAAATAAATAAATAATAAATGAAAGTGATGAAATAAAGTTACATACCGTACCATCTGCAAGAAATGCAAGTAATTATTTAAAAGTGTAAATTTACAAGCAGTAGCAATTGTCATACCTTGTTCTATGAATAAGAATTTCAACCTTTCGACCATTGTAACTTTTCAGCTGGAAATTATTTTGATTGATAACTTCTCTCCCTCCCTCCCTCCCTCTCTCTCTCTCTCTCTCTCTCTCATTATATATATATATATATATATATATATATATATATATATATATATATATATATATATATATATATATATATATATATACAATCCATGACGTCGCACTGTGTGTTGCTCTTGTGATTGCATCGTTTTGAAAAGATTTTTGCAACTTAATCTCGTATCTTCATTATTTTCCTATCAATCTCGTTTATACACCCGCTATCTCTTTATTAAGTTATAAAATCTCAATTTGCATTGATTTGATTGTGAAGCTATTTCTGTAGCTTTGTTAAATTAAGATTGTCTTTCTTCTTGCAAATTAAATGACTTAGAAGGTTTATCACCATCAAATGTTTAGTATTTATCTGTTAATATTTATGTTTCTTTAACATCCTAATTTGTGTTAATTAATTGCACTTCAGGACGCAAATAAAAAATATCGCTACAAGCTTTCAAGATTATAATTCATGTTAAAAAGGTAGAATAAGCAACGCAGCTGATATATTTTTAATTAGTTAGTAATAAGGTGAAGAAAATGGGTATAATAGTAGACTACAGTATCATGGCTAAACCGTCAACTTAGTCCAAACATAAGTACTAACATCAATATCAGTTTTCTCGTTGTAACATAATCATCTAGATGAAGACAATGAAGGGGTCCAGTGTGGTCAAGTCGTTTAAGGCACTATAGCCATTCGTATAATCATCTATATGAAGACAATGAAGGGGTCAGGCGGTCTGAGGCACTCGCCATTGAGGTCATGGAGATGTAGCCAATGCGTCATATGTGAACATTGCCAGAAGCTACACGTGGATCGGTGGTTCTTCTAGGGATTATCGGATTACGCCTATGCTACCTTTAACAATAACCTAGCAAGTGCTGACAAATGGCGTTAAACCCACTAAATAAAATATATAAAATAAATACTTAGCTTCCAGATATAATGATGATCCCAAATGGGAGTGTATGAAACGAGTTTGAATGACTTCGGATATTTTGTTCAGCCATCGCGTGAAAAAGGTGCACATTATTGTGCGATGTTCATACTTTTAACAATAAATCATTAACCATTACATATTATGTTTATCAGACAATTTTAAGTTTGGTAGAAAGAGTTTGGATAGAACGAAGGATATTACTTTTAGCATTTCATTAAATTCTGGCACAGTTTCTTCAATTTTTAATTGTTAATTTCATACTAAAGACAACTATTTTATCATCCATTTGACTGGGATAGTTTGCTATCAATTTTGTAGTAAAGATAATGAAACTTTCTATACCATTTGTATTGATTATTTATTTAACAGCTGCGGAGAATAGAGCAGAACACAGCTTCCAGAAACGTGGCAAAACAGCTAAAGGTGAGGCTTCCTAAGTTGTGATAACATTTGACTAACAGACAATAGTTCAGCAAGTGTCACAGAGCTCATATGAACCATACCACTGCATTGGCGGTCCAAGTACTATTCGCTAATAAAGTGAATACAAGCGTGAAAAGGTATACAATCTAGCCAGTAATAGTGAGCGAAGGAAGCTACCGAAGTAAGAAATCGCCACAACAAACAAACCCACGTATTCTGTTATGAGCTGCCTGAAAAACAATAGATTTAGGACGGTCATAAAGAAGAGATGGTACGCTGAAAATATCAAGGCAAAATTCCTGTGGGTGTTTTAACAGCACGGACTATCACAGGAGGTCAAATATAAAACTGGTAGAGAAGAGGAAGAGCCATACACATAGCACTATAGGCGTATTACCGCGACAAAGGAAGGAAGGAAATGAAAGCACTTATTTTTTAAACTGTGCATATTATTAGATCTACTTATTGTTGTTTAGTAATGAGGACCGCTCGCTAATATGACTACTGCTACGATGCGAAATGGCGTCCATTTGAGCAGGTACTACGCCAACAAATACTTTTTTAAGATCTGCAAGAAGTTTTCAAACAACTGTCTTCCCCGGGTATGTTCTAAAATTCATGTTTTGAATTTTAAAAACTTTCATGGTTCACAATGTTTAACAGATATTGAATAATATAATATAATTTCCTTTATGTTGTTCCACCATTTATCTTTAACGCCGCCACGAAATGTGCACATCAATTCTATCATTTTAAATTTGTCTTTTATTGCCATGTATGTTTTAGTTTGATTAAATGTTAACCAGCAATAATATCACGAATTCTCCACAAAATATTGTCTTGTTTTACAAAGACTAAATTAGGTCAGTCAAGTTAAAAACAGAGATTCTATTTATATCCGTTGTACCATAAGTTCCCTTTACATCAACCAGTTTTCTCTGGTGTGTCATTTCCAAGACAATGCAAAGTGGCAATTTAAGAAACTGCTATAAGGAATTAAATAATATGGTTGGTATTGTTGTTGTTGTTATTGTTGGATTTATTTTGGCACTGTCGAAAATCTAATCACCAAAGAAAACTTATACTTACTCCTGTACTCATTATCAGTGTGCATGCATTGATCATGCTCATGATGGCCTGTAAAACAAAAGCATGACTATACTGAAGTTATTAAAACTAAAATTACTCAAACTACGTATATATCACAACTATTACTATTAGGTAAAAGGCATTCATTCTCCTTATACTCTTCTGTGTGTATTACAACAACTGTATTATTATTATTATTATTATTATTATTGTTATTATTATTATTATTATTATTATTATTATTATTATTATTATTATTATTATTATTATTATTATTATTATTAATATTGTCATTATTATTGTTATTATTATTATTATTATTATTATTATTATTATTATTATTATTATTATTATTATTATTATTACCATTGCTACCACCATTGCTGTTGACATTACTACAACTATTACTACAATTGCTTCTATTAATACTACTACATTAAAATGTATCACGTTCACAATAACTACTACTACTACTCTTCAGCAACTGCAACTTTTAATATGACGTCTGTCCTTTTAATGCCCTCAAAATTTAGCAACAAAACAAAAACAAGGACTCACATACAATGCTTCCGTGTCCTCAACCAACTTGATTACATTTTTTTTGTGTACAAGACCAGTTTTACTTGAATGCAACTATTACTACTATTGCTATTGCTAGTAGACAAATTACTTAATATGTCTACCACTATTCCGAATGCACTTACATCATCCGCTACATATAACACTTCACTTCTATTTAAGAAGCCATTAGACATAGAATCTTTGTTCCAGGTTAGCTTCAAAAGCAATACAAATCCTATTATTAATGTTGCTACAACTTCTATTTTTTCCATCATTTATATTAATTACAGGATTTATATATATATATATATATACCATTTTCTTTCAATCATTCATATTAATTACAGGATTAATAATTCCTATATACGTTAAATAAATCAAGCTGCTCGAGAGACACATTGTCAAATGTTAGCAACACTAGGGACGCTTTTTTTTCTTATTCAGTTACTTATGTTCAAAATATAAATCCCAAACAATTATGCTACGTATTCCATTCTGTTTACAAGAAAACAAAAACGAAGTCTTAAATTTAGGCCAGCAATTTACATCCAGTATAAATATCGACAGGACATCAAAAGAAAAAGAAAATATGGAAAAACAGGCATAGATAAAAGATGTTTACATACATACTTGCATGCACATATATATAAAGTAGAGAAAAATTACAATAGAAAAAAGTTCAAAGTAATTTAAAGTACGTATATATATATATATATATATATATATATATATATATATATATATATATATATATATATATATATAGTGAGAGATATGTCTGTCTGTCTGTCTATCTATCTATCTATCTATCTATCTATCTATCTATCTATCTATCTATCTATCTATCTATCTATCTATCTATCTAACTATCATCTATATATATCTTCTTTTATTTACATATTCGTCACCTATACAATAAATACATATTTTGTCCATATTATATTCATTCCAATAAAGAACCTACCTTCACGCATGGCAAAATGGGGAAGGATGAAGCTCTGGTCGCAAAGGCAATAACTAGGGTTGTTCAAGACATGTCCAAAATGGTCTGTTAATAATATATATATATATATATATATATATATATATATATATATATATATATATATATATATATATATATATATATATATATATATATATATATATTTGATTAAGGTAAATTCATTTGTTTACAAAACCTAGAATTGTTACCACAGTTCTGTGGCATTTTTGTTAAGTAATAGTTTATTCAGTAACACACTGCAATAATATATTTTTGCATTCTAGAAAATGAGACACTTAAACTTTGCCATTTAGCATAAGAATTATTGTTATTGAGGTTAAAGAATCGCAAAATATAGTATAAAGAACATGGACCGCTCCGGTGGCCTAGTGGTTAGAAATACCGTCTCGGATGCTAGAGGTCGCGGGTTCGAACCACCGAAGAGCCTTGATCAAGACTTACAAAAATGATACAGACAGATGCCTCCCTAGGCGCTCATCATTAGGGGGTTAGTGTTAAAACTGGTCGGACTGGTGTCAGAATAATGTGATTGGGTAGGGCATCATTCTACATGTCTGTGATATGATGCCCCCAGTTCTAGATATCAATATAAACTGCCATACTGCAGACATTGTAGTGATATGGCTCAACAATTTTTGAAGTTACGTTAAAGATCCTAATCTCTCTCTCTCTCCCTCTCTCTCTCACACACACACACACACACACAAACACACACACACACACACACACAAGAACATGATATATCATAACATACACTGATGTACCAAACGTTTTTAATCGGAGGTAGGTACCTCACGTCTGTATGTAGTATTATATTTATCGGTCTCTGTGATGAATCTGGTCAGACTGATAGAAAAATGTATCGTGGTTTGATATTTATTGTAGGTTGCATGATTTACCAATATGTCGTCATTCTGCGTCATGTCCCCATCCTGTCTTAAAATAATCAGATACAACGACATTACCTATCTGGACAAGTAAGTTGGGTAAAGGATTTGCATTGGATCTCAAATTCATTTAGGTCTTAACTACTATGAACGGCATTTTCTTCTGCTTGGACAATAACTAGGGTAATGATTGAGATCAGGTTTGTTCAATTCTGTTCTGAGAATGTGAATGGGTTCACCATAATATGATTTTTATGATTTTACATGTTCATCACGCGAATGGACCTTAGTATTATACGTTTTACGATAAAAAGATCCTCGAATGAGGATCCTCTATGTTGGTGGTAGAGGAGCATGACCAATATTGATTCTATTCTATATGAAGTTATGTGTAACATTTTTCACTCTGTATTGGTTTGCCTGTTCTCGATAAACCACTGTCATTCTGGAGAGTACCGGTCCTTGATTCAAACGTGTGTGCTTTGCATTAGGCTTTGTAGATTCGATTATCTTTAGTGTTTTGTTTAGTAGCTAGCAGGTTATTTTGTTTCAAGGCTTCATATGATTGCTGTTTGATTTCTTCGATTTGCATTGCGGTCTATACGTCATCCACGGCTAAAGATTTTGTAGCGCTTAATATTTGGTCGCTTATGTTTGCAAAATTTGAATATATCTGTTCGCAAGAATTTGTATTTTGTTTAATTGACTTGAGTAGATACATGTAATTTATCTATCGAATTCTGAATAGCTCTCAATTTCTTACGTATTTTTCTACAGCGCTTAGAGAGCCAGAATCCCACTGGGTTCGTTTTGCAAATACCAGCACACGAATCATTGTACGAAGAAATCAAACTGTTACGCATTGTCATGTTTATAAATATTTGTTTCATTTGCCTATTTATATACAGTTGAAGATAAATATATCTTTATTTTTAACTGTGGAGCGAATTTCATCAGGTTTCACTGTGACAATGCTTGCGTTTATATTGTCTGTTTCACGTCCACAGCTCTTGATTCATTCTCCTGCTCATTTAAGTTGTCATAAGTTGCATCGATATTTTTTTCACCCAATTCGTCGTCATCCAGATCTGAAACAGTGGCGTCAGTTTGATTGTGACAGAAGTAGTATGGAAACGAGCTGATTCTCTCTCTTTTTGGCGTACATATTTCGTTAATTGTTGCCTCTATTGTTGAGATTGCAAACGCAGATGCAATGCGCTGCGCTTTTTAGGGATGTGTGTTTTGAATGGGTAAGTAAGTACACATGTTGATGATATATATCATGTCTTGGTATTAAATGATGTAGGTTATCACAATTCGTCGAAAGGGAGATTACTGACGTGGAATATATGTTTGCCTCATATTTCCAGATTTCGCAGGTTCAGGTTTCACATTAATTGCTACAGAATGAAGGTCACATATTTTGCATTTCTGGTTTATAGTTAAATACAAAGGAAATTGCATTATAGAAACTGACTTACAAAATGAAGGAGTGGTTAGTACTGTCTAAATATAGTAGTCATAAATCGCTTTTTACTGACTGCTCCTGTGGCCGAAATGGTTAGAGCGTCAGTATTGGATGCTGACGTTCGCAGGTTAATATTGTAGTTAAGTCATGTCAAAGACAAATAAAAATGGTACTAACAGCTGCCTTGTTTGGAGCTCAGCATTAAGAGTTAGTGTTAGGACTGGTTGGACTGGTGTCAGACTAATATGACTGAATAGGACATAATGCTACAAGTCTGCAGCATCAGGCCCAAATCTTAGACATCACTATAAACTTCAACACTACAGACATCGCAGAGACATGACTGAAAAATTGTTAAAGCTATTGAACATCGAAATCACATCCCCCTTTTTACTAGGGAACATACGGTACAATAGGCTAGATAGGTTCACTTCTATCCGTTGTTCAACAATGCTCACCAAATTGTAGAGATAGGTTTAACTTTTATCCGATGGTCAAGAATACTCACCAAACTTTAAATGACCTCGCATATTAAGACGAGAAGTCACTGCTTCATCCAATGTTGATAAAAGCAAACAATATATTACCTGGATACGAAATATTAGATCCGTTACGTATAGCTATTTTCACGTTGAAATATGTGACATTCACCTTGCTGACATGTCCTATTGTCACATTTATACCGAGGTGTTCAGTTTCAGCGTGAGTATTTAGTAATAAAAGTATGAAGTAAATTGTCTCTTAATTTGTTAAATAATACTTTCAACTGAATTCCTCGAGGCGCTTACAGTGTATGTTTGATTGATCGTGTTGCCATAACACTTATCCTACAGAAACAAATGTCAAGATCACTAAAACTTTGCTTTTAAAAGCATAGAAATATAAATTAGCCAATGATTTATCAAACGTTGTTCACATTTAAATTTTTTAAATCGAAAATTTCTGAAGCAATTCAAGCACAATTTATTACCGTAGACCCAGCACCATCCTAAGTAAAGAACGGTTATTTTGAACTGACGCATAATTCAAGAGATTTTAAGGGAGAACATATTTTCTACTCTTTAAATTAACGTTTTGAAATGTTACTTATGCAATATAATATACAGAAAGTATATATATATATATATATATATATATATATATATATATATATATATATATATATATATATATATATATATATAATTGCCATACCAGAGAGTATTCTGACGATGATATTTCTACATTCTCTAGTTAGATGAAATAGCTTTTCCCAAACTGAAAAAACGAGAGACTTATATATATATATATATATATATATATATATATATATATATATATATATATATATATATATATATATATATATATATATATATATATATATATATATATATATATACATATATATATATATATACATATATATATATATATATATATATATATATATATGTATATATATATATATATGTATATATATATATATATATATATATATATCTATATATATATATATATATATATATATATTTATTTATTTATTTGTTTATTTGTTTTTTTATATTTATATATGAAGAAAAACTCTTTCAAATTATGGTTCTTTGCTCGATGCCTTTTTGTGGTGTTGTCATATCAAATATTTTGCCAAGCAGAAAAAAACAAGTTGAATTATATACAGTTAAAATCAGTGTATGGTATTTTCTATTGTATTCTGAAAATTCTGACTGATAGGCAGGTGTGGCTGCTTTATCTGCCGTTTTATTAAGCATAATACCAAGATGATTAAGCTGTCAACAATATAACCATGTCCGAACAATAAGTTACTTCCCTTTCCGCCCAGTGACACTGAAAGCTTTCCTAAAACTGGAGAGTATTACACAGAAACCGTACACAATTATTTTCCTATGGATTCTCTGCATATGTTTTCCAGTACTAAACTTTCCTGTGTATCGAACTCCAAACCAACAATGTTTTAGAAATACGTAGGTAATAGCATAACTGTGAGCAAACCCTGCCAGAAAGAGATTTATCGGACTAGAAAAGCCTTTTTATCTGTAATGAAGCAAATGTATCCGAAATGTTGTTGTTAAGTTTTAACGACTTTTTATATTTATGGCTTTATTTCTGATGATGTTGTTTTAGAAAAAAGGGTGAAAAATATGGACTGTAAATATTTCAAGACAATTTTAATATTTTTTTACTTTTTACATTTTATATAAATACAGCATCTAATAATACCGCCCCTCCCCCCAAAAAACAAATAGTATCTACTAACTGCATAAAATGAATACAATAATACAAAATAGAAATATATATTTATGAGTCAAATAAAGCAATAATTTTGCTGTGCAAGTTTTGGACGATAGAAACTTGGCTAAATTAAAACTCAATCATATATATACATTTACGCTTCTTAATTTACTTAGAGATAGATTAAAATTACACAGTGCATCTACATATAATGCACTACATGCCATGGACGTTCTCACAATTTCAAAGGAGAAAATTACATAAGCCCTTTTATTGCATAAATGAATGGATTCACCTATATTAAATCTATTATTTGTTCGTACATGCTTGCCATCTGAAAGATAGAGTTTTAGGTTTACTATTTGCTTTGATATTGCAGTATTAATATTTAGCCTTATTTATCCAGTATCTGATAATTCAGGCTTACAGTGTGCATATTCACCAGTCGCATTTATCCATGATTGGATATTTTTAACGTCTTTACGATATTTATCTAACGCGGGTGATAACGTCCATTGATTGTCCATTGAATCTTTCTACCTTTTGAAACATGTTTAAACTTACATGCTTATAAATATGTCACTGCTTTCCACATTGCTTGTAACATTGTTTATCTACAGTGACGCATACATACATTTATTTAAAGTATTATTGTACATAACTAATGCAGTTCCTGCTGTCTGCAATAAAAATGTTTCATAAAAGTACATACTTTCGTCATGTGCATAATCTATCCATGAGTAAGCGTTTAAAACAATGAGAATGACTGGCTGCGTGGGTCTTTTTGAGATAAAATGCAACTTACGTTTCCAAACTCAATAATCGGTCATAATGCGATCTCGTTTAGCATATTAAAGGGTCCGTCCGTACACAGCGATAAAGTGAGAATTACGTCAGTTCAAGCTATTTTTCCGATAATTAAGTTCTGCCTCTCTAGGGCCATCATTCTCTAAAACACGAACTTTAATACCCCAAACCTTTGAAGGTTCGGTTAGGTGCCTTGTTGTCTGTCATAATCAAGGTATAATATTTCTCAGCCTCGTTTCCTAATTTCTTTGATATTGTCTACACAAAAGTACAAAGCGTCTAGGTCTTCATATTTCTTACATACAGGTTTAAAATTATGTTTTGATCATATGGAATCTTCTAAAAAATAATACGCAAGTTTACAAGTAACAGGTGCGCCTCTGTGTATGCTGAAGACTATTATTTGTTTCTAAAGGTCAGTCGCTTATATGATGCATATTTGCTCCTGGTATTTGTGGCGACTAGCTTACGAAAACTATAAAACTGAAATCTCATCGACTGCTTAATGGCCAGTACTTCTGCATTACTCTCTAGACAATGACGGAAACGAAACCTACGACTCGTGACATTTGTAGTAAGCTTTAATTATTTCTTAGCATGTTCCATAGACAAGAAATTAACCAAAATGTTTTTGTATAACTGTGGCAAAATACAAAGTATAATGTACTAAATCACCGAATTATGTCATGCTTGCAGCGTAACATTATTAAGGCATATTAAACAAATATTTTTAATTGACGTTAACAGGTTATAATGCATCACTACAATAATATTAATCGAAAATACACATGCATTTCGCTATTTATTGATGACTCGTTTAGAGATCTGTATGCTTACCTAACAAACAATATTAAGTACATTGAAGAGATCCCTGATTAATAATTTTTATTTTGTATTCTTTGCTCGCGAACTAAACAATGCAGGTTAAATTCGCCTTTCACCATAGTTCTATGGCTTCTCGTGTGGTGAGTGGTGCTTGACAGTATAAGTTCTAAGCTATACGTACTCTTTACTGTCGGTAGGCATGACTGGACATCAATCAGCTGTAATAGGTCTGAAAAGAAATGAAAAGTTTTAAGTATAAAAAAAAATCGGTATGTAGTTTGATTTTGTTTCCGATCCATAAATCTTTGAAAATTTACATTAGTTAAGTTCCTGTCTGAAATATGTAGCTTTAACTAGAGATTTAACAATTTGACCAGACTCAAAAAATAAAGGAATATTTCTTATTTGTTCATTTTTAGAGTATTTGCTATTTTAGGAAATGATCCATGTAAAACTTTCCCAATTAATTTGCATTATTTTATCTCCTATGTGACTGAGAGACGAATTTTGCGCAATTTTCCAACGAACATTAAATCAAGTGAAAACAAAACCACGCAGACAGTTAAATTTATGCAGCAAATTATAACATGACAGTTTTTGATTGAAGAAAAAACTTTTAATTTTGTCCTTGGTTTGTTGCATTATTAAATTCTCTGTTGAAATCAACAACATATTGGATTCGTGAATTAAACGCATAATTTGGTATATACTTTACTTTTTCTACTTGTTTTTCCTTATGGCTGATGTAAATGGCAAGGTTCGTAATCTTAAACAGTCTTCATTTCTGATATAGTTTTTGTAAAACAACAATGTAATGTGCGAATGAGTTGAATTACTGAGAGATATGAAAGGACATATAAACAAGATTGAAATTCTTCAGCGAACGTTTAAGAGCTTCGTTGTTTAAATGTCAGTTGTGGAGTTTTCTTTAAATTTGAAAACCCAATATCTTTATAAATCTGTATTGCACCTATTAAGAAATGATATCGTTTAATATTATGACCATCGCAGCAGTTGACGCTTGCATTACAGGTTCCTGAACGTCATGCCCAGAGTGACGATTCTAGTGGAAAAAGATCTATCCAACTTTCTTCATCTTTTCTAACATTGTAGACCATTTGGTGGCGTCAAACTATAGAGAAACTACATTATAACAGGCAGTAAACATAGTCTGAAAAGCAAGTCATACTGCTTTAAGTTTTGACAAAGTTTAATTGGTTGATCCTTGGTTTCTCCGTGTCACTTCCTTTGGAAACTGAGATAATGCAAACAATGGTCTCTATTCAGTCCTGGTATAATTTGTGAACAGTATAATCCATACAATTTATTATTTTCATTTTCAATACACATGCAACTTGTTCCTTAATTGAAAGTTGACTTGAACAAGTATGATTGCACTCAATTATTGTTGGAGTCAAAGGATAGAACGCAATTGTCAACTTTTTACAATCTTACGCATCATTATGCTAATAGGATGCTTAGAGAATACTGTTGGGATAAATTCTGCAGGAGGAACGGATATATACTCTGAAGCTTAGTAATCGGTGAAAAAACATGAATTTCAATTTGAAGATTCTCTAACTATTAACCTTTAAAGATAAAATATTTACCGTTTACATGATGGTCCGGATAGCATAAGTCTACGATAGTGTGCTCGTGTGGAGGGTGCTCGTGTGGTGGAGGGTGCTCGCGCGTTGATCTTCCATTGTAACTTGCTCTGAGTCTGACCGGCTGATTAACGTTGCCAGCTTTAACATAATACTATTGGTATATCAAATTGTGGTAAAGCCAATGGCGCAATAATATATATATATATATATATATATATATATATATATATATATATATATATATATATATATATATATATATATATATATATATATATATATATATATATATACGTTGCTAGCTTTATATGTGAATATTGATTAATAGAGAATATGTCGAGTTTCCTTTTCATAGAAAATTTATGCAACATGTGGTATATCATGCTGTATGTATATATATATATATATATATATATATATATATATATATATATATATATATATATATATATATATATATATATATATATATATATATATATATATATATATATATATATATATATATATATATATATATTTATATCACATGCAAATAGATATATTTGCCCTTTTAACGGAGTCAAGATTTATAACAGGCAGCTTTGTATTAACCTAGTGAATGAACTCCACACATTTCGAGTCTGTCTGCTACAAAATGTTCTATGCTTTTGTTGACTATTCACAATTGCATTTACATATTGATAAATGGATTGTTTTCGTTTTTGGTTTCTATCGTTCTTCACATATATTAAATTAATGTAATATACACTTACTATTTAAACATGAAAGATGGTTTTACTATTAAATGTAGAGCACTACAAACACTTGGTTAGCTACGCCATTCACGTAGACGTTAAGCCATTCACCTACCGGCTAATGAAATTTAATGTGGAATACAAACTAACCGAAATGACGAACCAATACGAGGTAATTCAAATTTAGAAAATATTTACAGTTTATCTAAGTCATTATTCTGCTCGAGTATCATTAACGTCGACCATTTATTCTCTCTTTCTCCCATCCTTTGATCGGTTTGATTCAAATTTTATCATCATTTTTAAGTACAGATATATCGTGGGATTACACATACGAAAATCCTCTACGTTCATCATTTTGTAGAGATTAGCCCTTTATCTTGCTACGATGGTCAATCGAGAGAGAGAGAGAGAGAGAGAGAGAGAGAGAGAGAGAGAGAGAGAGAGAGAGAGAGAGAGAGAGAGAGAGAGAGAGAGAGAGAGAGAGAGAGAGATCTTTGGATATTTTCATATTTAATTCATAATCGATGTTTCGAACATTATTTTATGTTTAAGAAACAACAACAAAAAAACAAACAACAAAATATTAAATACATCACAGTATGAGTACTATATAACTATATAACCGATGAATTTACTTTATAATGTTGACATGTTTTTCAACTTCTGTAGGTAAATCCCAAGGAAAGTGCATACATATCGTTAAGACGAACCATATTATTGTAGTTTACTTGGTGTAATTTCTATATCAAAGTTTTAATCCAGTTCAAATTTTTTTTTTCTCTCACTCACTTATTCTGCACAATTTGTCCGCTATGCATGAGAGGAGAGGGGGGACAGAAAGCAAAACGGATTGTGATGAAAATGTGTACTATATTATATTCATTTAAAAAGCGACAATTATTAATACTTTTTTTTGTTATGTTCTTAATGTGTGCAAATAACTCATTGATCTAGGATCAACTGCAGATGGTCGCTAGAATGTTTATATATGTGTAGTATTGAGCTATGGGCGGATCCCAATTTGATATACCAATAGTATACCAACACTTTAAATACCATGTTATGTTTAGTATTAAATATGCATGTATGTATGCGTGTGTGTGTGCGTGTGTGTGTGTGTGTGTTCCTTCAACGTTTGTTACATTGGTATATTCTGGCAGATCAAAAATATTAAATACATTATGATGCTGAAATGCTGTTTAATATAGAACATTAATTCTATATCGAGCAAAATTTGGCTTTGCCATTGCATATACGTTCATGAATAACAATTCATAAATGCTTATACGTTCATAAATAACAATTCTTTAAAGAGTACATATGATACATACCTTGCACTAACAATCCGACTGGACCCATCCATAGCCCTAGTAAGACATTACATTGTTTAAGAGATTAAAATATAACAATAAAACAATTTCTTTGCGAGTCATCTACGAAATTGGCAACCAATGTAGCAATTGATACAATAAGATATGAGTATAACACATATTTTATTCTGTAACATAAATGAATTCCTGTAAATATCAAGAAGTAGGATACGGACAACATAATTATGTTTTCATGTCCATCACTTAAAAGTTGTACTTAAACGATGCTACAACAGAGAGGTTGGTTTGTCGTAGTACATATGTGAAAATATGATCACTGGAAACATATTTATTTCATTCTGATTTATGTTTGATCATGCCATATATCCAACAAATGTTCTAACGCGGCATCTTACAAACATTTTTGAGGCCATATCTTTTTTCTCCATTGTCCAAATATATTAATACTCATTAAAAGTCTTTATTTCTATAGGATGATTTCTGCCAGGGAATGACTCAAGACCCCTTCCAACCAACCTCTTTGTACCTTGTAGCTGTAGCTTGACTGACATTAGATTATTTGCACCAGACCTTGATTTTGCTATCATTCTTATGCTCCCCGTTACTTTACGATTTTATTTATACGTTTATTTTTGTTTTGAACTTTCTTTTATGTGTTGGAATGCCAGAATATGTCTTCAAATGATAAGATTGACATCAGTGTATTTTTTATATTAAAAAGATTTATGTGTGTACAATTATTGTATATTAAGCCACATGTCTTATCCTTTCTGACGTTACTACTTACGATTGGTGTTGTAAGAGGTATCACAAGATATAGTAAAATCTCAATTTCAGGTATAATCTAATGCAAGATGGAACAACTAATTGTGGGTAGGGTACGATTCATTCCACGCACTTCTATCATGACTTATTCAGTTAGTATACAAAATTATGATCTTTTTCGTTTTGATCTAACCAATCGCGTTGAAAATTAATTACCACTATGTGATTCTTACTTTGTCTTTAACGACTGCATCAAAATGTTAAAAATGTCGGATATAAATCATTTTCTTGAATATAAAATAGAGAAGTACCGGATTAACTTGGATGAAGTATTTTCCGTAACTTATGTCTATCATTGTGGCTAAGTTTGGTCGTTTATAGGACACAAGGAACTACTTTTAAGGAAGTGGTCTAGAAATGGGTGAAGAAATAATAGATTATATA
The DNA here is from genome assembly GCA_016746295.1 of Potamilus streckersoni. Classification (NCBI taxonomy): domain Eukaryota; kingdom Metazoa; phylum Mollusca; class Bivalvia; order Unionida; family Unionidae; genus Potamilus; species Potamilus streckersoni. Next base: position 415,342 of record JAEAOA010000576.1, read on the forward strand.
CGGGTTTTGTAGTCCATAATTGGTTAATAATGAAAAGCAAAATTTGTAGTAAAAATATCTTTTGAGAGGTTATCCTAACTGTAATTTAAAAAAAAATATATAGTAAAAATTCTATTGATGTAGTTTTAGCATATTTACAGACTTGACTTAAGAGTTCTCAATAATGATAATAGACCTGATTCATTTGGTGCAGAATCAATAATAAGTATTTCATGCGCATGTAGATAAAAAATAATGCCGCGGATCATATAGTGTTCACACAGAAGCCTGCACGAAGGATAGTTGTGCATGGAGAATATAGGTCTGATCATCAGTACCCCGAAATGTTAAGTTATTTAATTTGGAATATGACGGTGTTTCTATATCTTTATAATGCGAGTTGAATTAATACTGTGATTCCTATAGACCAGACATAAAGATTGAAACTGGCATTAAAATAGTAAAATTAGGTAAATAGCCTTTACAATGTACATTGCATGATCAAGTAGAAGTGCCATACTTTATAATTTTGCATGTCTGTTAAGAATATTATGGAGAACCTGTTTCTCTCTTGCCTTTTTTAATACAACCAATTCTTTTGCTATTCTTTGACATACTTTGTTAATGCAAATACCAGTAAACATCATTCGATACATAAAACAAAACAACTTTAATTGCAAACTTCTTTAGCTTACTTCAAATTTCACTCAAGTGAAAGAAAAGTATGAGGGAAAGGGCTTGAGTCACTGCTTAAAGTTGTTGATTGTCTCTATTTGTAATAATATAGTACTGGGTTACTTTTATACAACCCTTGACTTGGGAATGGCGAAGGATAAATCGGTTATAAAGGGAAGGGATCTCAATTATAACTAGAAATGACTAAAATACATATTTGACTTGATCTATGAATATATCTATGACTGGGTTTGAATAGTACTTGCTTTTTGGAAAAAACAATAAATGATAAAATCTGAAGATTACATTGGCCATAGATGATAGTAATTTCATCATGTTATTCATAGAAGTCATGGATGATGCAATCATGACTAAGCTTACATCTCGCTGCTGAACAAATTGCTTTATATCGGCTTGAGAAGTCATAGTGTCGTGCTCTCTTATTTTGTCAATTTATTGTTGCAAAGGGACATTTTTCTGTTCAGCCAAAGTGATCAAAGATGCATCCTACTTGTGAAATCAATGAAAATAACTTATGTTTCTGGTGAAGTGACTTTTGTAATATAAAAATGCCTAATCTGGTTAAGAAATCCCATGACCTGTTCAGGCTGTAAAATTGGAGAGAATCACAAGAGATGGGCCCCACATATGTTGCAACAATTGTGCAACAAATCTTTGGTAGAGGTTGAAGAGGTAACAGAAGTCAATGCCTTTTGCAGTGCCAATGATTTGGAGAGAGCCAACATATTCATGCCAGAAGTTTGTACGTCAGTTTATTTTCATTCCATTTATTTTTCGGATCGTGTCCCAAGCTCTCTTTATTGAGGAACGAGAGTTTAAAGTTCACACACATTTATTCCATGATGCTCGTTTTTTTTCTTTAATGGTGCAAGGAGCTTTCCCCTGAATAATACGGTACAGAGTTAAATTTTCGGGCGTTGGACGATTATTAATTTGTTTGAGTGCTTCTCAGCGTTGTCCAATGTCTTCTTTACATTCTTTAGTGAACCACGGTTTTGGGTTTTTCGCAATTCGTCGAGGATATAGGAATGTATTCTTCTGCAATCTCAATTAAGACGGATGTTAAATGTCGAACAGAATCATTATCGTTTGGGACGGTTTTCTTCTTAAATCTAGCTGTACAAAGTGTTTCAAATTTGACCCAGTCAGCTTTCTTTGAATTCCATATTGAGTCGTGTCATCAAAAGTACCGTTGGTATTCTTAAGCGGGACTGGAAAGAGATCACTGTTGTGAAGGTCAGCAGAGACCTTTCAATTATAATTCAAAAGTATTGAAGAACAAATTGTCAAGTCGATGCATGTTTATGTACTCGTTCCTGGGTGCAGGTACGTCGGAGGCTTGGTGTAAAATAGACACAAGTCATGTCAAATAACAGAATCTTCAACCTTCTTGCCCCTATCGCTTGTGTTATTTATTCCCCATAAAATGTTATGGGCAATAATATCGCTGAGCAAAACAAATGGTGACGTTGTTCTGCAAGCGTGTCTAATTCGTGTGGTAATAAGTTGATGTTTGGCGGTATGTAAATAGAACAAAATGTAATCAGTTAAAGTAGCTTGACACTTACAGGAATGTCCTTGACACTTACAGGAATGTCCTTGACAATTACATTGTGTGATCATGTTCTTTATTATACGTTTTGAATGGAGATTTTAAATTTAGGTTAGACGTTTCGCGGAATACACCTGCATGTTTGTTTCTCTGGAGGAAGTATGGGGATGATTTTTTATAGATCTGGAGCTATTTTGAGAACATGTAGCAGTATCTTCTGCATCCATGCTCTCAATGTCCCCAAACCTATTATAGAGTTTGATGGGGTCTTCTGACCCCTATTGCTGCCCTTTTCCTGGTGATATGTTTTTGTTCTTTGGGGATCCCAGTGGTTGGATATTATTGAATGTTGTTTGGGTAGATGCTGTGGTTTTTTGCGCTTGGTAATGTGGGTTGTTAGTATGAGGTATTGACTCGGGTGGATCTGCCTGTGTTTGCCCATTCTTCGACGATTTGGGATTGTTTTTAACTACATGGTAGAAGGATGGGACGGACATGGGTGTTTTTGCCTGTACAAGCTTTCTGGCCCCTGGATAGGGAATATTGGATGTATATTTTACCTCTTATTTTCCTTTTCCTATTTTGCAGTTATCACAATCCTTGGAATTTGCATGATGCTCCTTTCCATAGTTGATACATTGCGGAGGGGCTCTACACTCAGATTTTTTGTGAGAATGATCCACGCAACGGTCACATGTTTGGCTATTTGAGCAGCGGTCTTCATGACGACCCTATTTCTGACCATATTTCTGACACGTATAACATCGAAGTAGATTTGGAATGTATACATCAACCTTCACGTACATAAAGCCAACTTTGACCACTCTAGGTACTGTTGGCTTTATGAAGGTGAGTATAATGGTGTTGGTGTCCTGCAGGTTGTTGTTACGTTTAATACGTATTCTACTGACTGCAGTGACACCTTCGTTTATCATCCCTTCAATAATATCCCTGTCGCTGACTCCAGCCAAGTCAAGACAATTAGGTGTTGTGCGGGATGACGAGGTCACTGGAATATCGAAAAAAGTTTTCGTTTTCTTGATTTTCTGTTTGGCTTCGACGATCACACTCGACAACTAGTCAGCACGATTTCAACATTTAAACACCTTTTCGTGTTTTAAACAATACCATAATTGTTTTTTCAATAACGATTGGGAAGAGTACATTAAGCGGTTTTGCAGCATCTTTAAACTGTATAACCATGAAACATGGAAATAAATTCAAACCACGTGGTTCGTCTTCCGAGTCCGATCCTGTTTTGATACACTCAAGTTGATTTGTTTGGAGTTTTCCATTTTGTTTTTTAAGGACTTCAGCAACTGTGATCCCCACACACCATAGATCCCAACAAGGGGACCCTTTTTAAGTGTCAGAGATACTCGGTCGGTAAAAGTACTTCCCGGTCGACCCGTTAAGCCACCGACATCTAGGAAGTCTTCTAAGACTTAAGAAAGGGAGCGGTGAAGGGATAGAATATATGGGCAACGGTGGTATCAAGAGAGAAACAAGGAAAAATATAGTGAAAGTAAGCTAGTAAACGAAGACCTTCTAGGGATCGGCTTGACCAGCCGATTTGTCTAGACCTAGCACATCTCGACAAACCGTCTAGAAGAAGCAGAGGCAAAAGTATTGTGTTGCAATAGAAAGCCACTGCTCAACTATCGGGATCCTTTCCTCCCCGACACGGGTCGCAACCCACGGCAAACATGTCGCCTCTTGCGACACGCAGCGAGTCACGTCGGGCCAATTTTACAACCCAGGACCCGAATTGGGAAGGGGAATATTTTTGTACTGATGAACAAAATAATCAACTGACATCAGTGAGTGCTTTGTAACGAATGTGCACATTATTTTTAAAGATATCTGCTGATTTTTTTGAGTTACCGACTAGAAATCAACTGGCATGTTGGTGTGATTGCTTATTTGTGCATGTATCATTATGCATTGTTGTGCAATTCATTTATTTCATAATCATGAACGGCCATAAAATGTTTAATTGTGCTGTTATTTTTCTCTGTTATTATCAAATGGGTTCTGTTAATATTGTTATAGGCTAATTTTAATCCATATCTGATAAAAATTTTTATCCAATATTTTTATGCTTAGTCACTATGATTTTTCTGAACTAGAAAGAAACTAAACCCAGTGACATACACATATATGGATGTATGTATGAGTGTACGAGAGAGAGAGAGAGAGAGAGAGAGAGAGAGAGAGAGAGAGAGAGAGAGAGAGAGAGAGAGAGAGAGCACTTTTGAGCTTTTATCCAGCAAATTTTAGTCCTATTGATTCTTTTGATAGTATTTAAAAATAACTAAGGTAAATTATTGCTTTATTTTGCAACACATTTGGAAACAAAATTCCAAGAACTTATAAAAATTAGGAATAGAAAACAGTACGACTCGCAGAGCATGATTCTTGCTAATGCCTAATCAAACATAGTTACAATTTTATATCACACGCACTAATGAAATGTCCTAAAACAGCTCAGTACATATTATCACTGTAAACTCACCAAGGATTAGTAGGACCTCCATGACTGTCATCTGCGTGTTTGTCACAATGGTTGGTTTTTCTTCATAAGTATGAAATTTAAATCCGTCCCTGCCTTATCTCAAAATGAACACTATCACGACTTAGAAAGAGAGCACAATTTGATACTGGAAATAATGATGGGATTCATTGGGAAGGGGTAAATATGTAGTGGTCAGCAATTAAGTTTTACGAATTGTAGACCAAAACATGTTTAGGGGTGAAATCACAAAGAGGGGCAAGTGTCCCTCTCCTTGTCCCTATGTAGGATTAGACACTGTGATCAACCCACGTTTGGAAATCATTTTTATCAATTATTAATATATAACATCTATATAAATTTCATTCTTATAGACTAAGATGAATTTTTTAAAGACCATCTGCAATATATTCTGGAATGCTTTAGAACCTAGAAGGCAGTAGACCAAACTAATAATACGTGAGTACATATTTGATGTGGTAGGTCTTTGCAGTTTTCCGTAGTGTCAAAACAAGGCTATAAAAACAGTCAAGGATGTTAATGACAAGTCATATAGCTAATCGAAGATCTGATCAACCCCACAGACAGGGCGAAAATAACATAGCTGAGTTAATTTATCATTTAATCATCAAGTCTTTCACCGCTCAGGCGGCCTAGTGGTTAGATCGTCCGCCTCGGATGCTGGAGGTCGTGGGTTCGATCCCTGGTCGAGTCATACTAAAGACTTACAAACATGGTGCTGACATCTGCTTCGCTTGACGCTCAGCATTAAGAGGTTAGTGTTAGGACTGGGCGGCCTGGTGTCAGGATAATATGGCTGTGTAGGATATACTACATGTCTACGGAATGAAGACCCAGTGCTAGACATCACTATAAACTGCCACACTGCAGACATTGTGGCGATATGACTGAAAAATTGTTAAAGCTATGTTAAAAATTATAAATACCACACCACACATCAACTCTTTCACATTTGCAAATAATTCCATAAGGGTATGTAATGATTTTGATATGGCAATAATTTACAATGCATACTTCAGACTGATTTTTCCGTCTTTTTTGTTGACATTTCCAATTTATATGCTGTAATCCTCTAATGCGAGATGGTTTTCTGAGTGGAAAAACCTTGATATGGGCCATCCATAAATGACGCCACGCGAATTTGGTCAATTTTTTAAACCCCGTCCCCGTCACACTTCGTCACAAAAAGTCAAACCCCATCAAATATCACGTCACAAAGCTCTGCCCACCTCTAGAAAAAGGAAAAAGCCGTATATCCTATTTGAAAATTAGCATGTTTCAAATCACTTTATTGTCACTGAGTTATGTATTTAGTGTGGCGCTGCACTGCTATTGTAGGAGAAAACATGTGCTTAAAAGAAGACAGTGGAAAGCTAAAATTGGCATAGAATTCGTTTGAAAATATTCGTCGTCTAGCTTAACCTGCAGAATTAAGTTTCTCCATAGAACAAGATTATTTCGATATCGCTTTGTCGACACCAGCGGACCGGAAACGGAAGAATGCTAATTGGAAAAAGCCCTTATTATGGCTAGTTGGGGTGTTGGTAGTTCCAAGACGAGTCCATTTTTGAGCTCATGCACGACACACGTGAAGCTACTTAAAACGGTTTTAAATAAATTGTAAGCACTAAAAAATAAGAAAAACAATTAAGTGGAACTTTTATTTATTTAAAGTTGCACATTTAATGTGACGTTACATTTCTTAATCACCCCTCCCCCTCGTCACACATCGTCACAAATGTGTTACCCTCTCCCACAGGTGCATGACATCATTTATGGACTACCCCATATGTTCTGATGGTGTCCATGATGTTGACATATATTGGTATATACAATTATTCTTTGAAACAATTCGAGTAAATCAGATATGTAGTATGTATTGAAGGATTCTCTTATGATTTAACTTCATTTACATTTTTGCAGTACTATACAGAAATATATATATATATATATATATATATATATATATATATATATATATATATATATATATATATATATATATATATATATATATATATATATTAGGGAACAACTTCTCCCACCCATTAATACAATCATAGAGGACTAAAACCCACTATATTCAGTGCATAAAATTGCATTAAAATACAGGTGATAGTCAAACAATAACAATTTACAATATTTCAAGATTATCGGTAGATATTTAGAATCAATAATATATTTATATATATATATATATATATATATATATATATATATATATATATATGTATATATATATGTATATATATATATATATATATATATATATATATATATATATATATATATATATATATATATATATATATATATATATATATATACTATTTTAATGGAGAAACAGGTAACAATAATAAATACACTTACAAACATGGAACATTCCAGCTACCATACTGAAGATGATATAATCGGTATAGGATGTTTGAGACATAAACAGAGTCCCTGATAAATAGGGTGAAAAGATTCAAGACCAGGAAATTAAGACGAGGCCACCATGTCGAAATGTATGTGTAGCAGTAGGCGACGGTCTATTCTGGGACTGAAATACCATATTACAGCAAACGTTTATCATTTATGGTATGACTCCTCTGGGAGCTTGGAGGAAAATGTCGGTTTGATGTCCTTATAAACCAAACACCGTAGGAAAGACATGCGTTAAACAGGATAAAACATTTACGTAAAGAAAGTAACATTTACATTAAGTCTCTGTTTTGAAAGGTATGTGTTAAACAGTGTTAACTGAAGTAAGGTTCTGCTCTCGAATGAAATGCTGAATTACGACATTCCTTTCATTTGAGGTCTATGTCTATTTGTTACATTTGAGGGAAATATTTACATGAGCGCCTTCTACCAGCCTTATGCATAGAGTAGTCAAATTGACTTCCATTTTAAATGGCAGGAATAGAATATATCCTACAATAAATGATAAGTCGGATAAAAGTGCACATGAATAATGTAACAATAGAGATGCAGAAACAAAATGAAAATACAAAATGAAAAAAATGATGCAATTGCTTATTTTAAAACCCTAAATGAAAAAGATAATATATGCAAAATTCTTATTAAGAAAATAATTTGAAAGTGTCCCGTTTTTTTTCAGGATTTTTTTCACGTTCTGAGAAATTCATATAATGGCAACCTAAAGTTGATTTTTTATTTCCCTATAATACGGCAACAAAAGGTGGCATACCTTAATTTCTTGTTACTCTAAATAATAATAATAATAATAATAATAATAATAATAATAATAATAATAATAATAATAATAATAATAATAATAGTAATGATAAAAGTTTTATAGTCTGTAGCCTTTTGAGCAACCTTTGTTCCGCATGGTTCTACTGGAGATACCGAAGGTTGTTTTTTTTGGAGAAAAAAAGATCATTGGCTAGTGAATATTATAAATGGAAGTAGCTATGGGCATTATAAAAAGGAATAAATGTTTTTTTTTCACTTCGTCAGAATTATCATATAATGACTTGAGCGATGTCAACTTTAAGTTTTTTTATACGGTACTTTAATTACAATATATATATATATATATATATATATATATATATATATATATATATATATATATATATATATATATATGTATGTGTGTGTGTGTGTGTGTGTGTTCGTTCACATCGTAGTCTGTGTGAATAGTTTGATAGATTTGTTTAAAATAAAATGTTATGGACACTGCGTAAGGGGATATAGATTCTTGTTTTCTTTATTTATAAGACGATAATTAAGTTGTAGGGACTCTAAGGGATTAGAAGCGATATTTGTATTGATACGGATTCTTAATTCAGTTTTGTACTTCTCTTAGATCCTAGTTTTTATACCACTTTCAGATCTTATTTTTTTAAAAGAGAGATGGGGAAGGATTGGACATTAGAGATGGAGTTATATATTTTTACATTATAATAGGCATATAGGGCTTGAAAGGAATTAAACGATTTATTAATATGGGATTTAAGCTGTATTTTATACTGATACTTTTAAGCCCCACATTCTGTGAATCATATGGTAGTTTTGATAAAGATAGAATAGATCGGGAGAGAAGAAGAATATAAATGAATGTAAAGATTTAAACTTATCTATAAGGGGATTATAAGCTACCTGAATATTAGATGATTAAGTATCGGTAGTAGATAACTGGTTCCGGTAGTGGATAACTGGCTGATGGAAAGTTGATATCAGTTCTGATAGCAGGTGATTGATGGATAGTATACAACTGTGTTAGTAGTTAACTGGTTTGTCGATAGTATATAACTCGGTGCTGCCTGTAAATAACTTGTTTGTGGATAGTAGGTAAATGGGTATAACTCGATGTTAGTAGGTAAATGGGTATAACTCGATGTTAGTAGGTAAATGGGTATAACTCGATGTTAGTAGGTAAATGGGTATAACTCGATGTTAGTAGGTAAAAGGGTATAACTCGATGTTAGTAGGTAAATGGGTATAACTCGATGTTAGTAGGTAAATGGGTATATCTCGATGTTAGTAGGTAAATGGGTATAACTCGATGTTGTTAGTATACGAGTAGTTGGTGGATAGTGCATAACCAGATAGCGGATAGTAATCACATAGTTAATGGATAGATACTTGTTTTTAAAAAGAGATTATTTGAGAAAGTGGAACCATTAAAAATACTGAAAATATTTGAAATTTAAAAGATGGTGAGTCCTAGGTTATTAAAAGGAATATATTATGTAATTTGCCTATCAAACAAAACACTGTAAGTATCTCATTAGAGGACAATGAAACTCATTTTTCCCGTCGACAAACTCTAATCAGTTTCAAAACAGAAGCAAGAGGTTATCAATATGGCAGACTCTTCACGAGAAACGGATGTCGCGAAACAGCACTTCATTTCGAGAGCAGATAGACAGATTATGCTAAACTGTCAAAAGTAGACCTCTTGTTAATGTCCATTTGTTTCTGCATTTTGAAGTAACTATATATAATGCAGGATTCCCTGTGGCATTTCATTTAGATGGCGGAAATTCTCACATTTCCATCCAAACAATCTATCATGCTACATTTTAAACAGACTGATTTACGACACATGACAAACGTATGATCTAATATCGTATTTCTGTTCGTATGTGAACCATCGTCTCATGCTACACTGTTATAAAACATACTTTGGAACATGGCTGCCTCGTATCACTTTTCTGTTTGATTATCCACCTTTTCACTTTACCATGGGACCAGTTCTGGTCTCCACTACCCCCTTCTATTACTGATATGCATTGCGTAAAGTGAAATAAAATTCCTAGACTATTTTCCCTATATTTATTAATCCTTATTTTATGTTGTTTTTTTTTTTAATCGGATATTCACAATATCGGTCGAAAATTAATTTGCACTACTCAGTTCCTCTAAGAAATAAATTAAATTAATTCCCTTTTTTCATCCAGTGACATCCCACCAGCTCTGCTCTATGTTACATACATACATTTCTTCAGGACATCATTTCTGTTACATTAGGGTGTTAAGGGTGACATATTCTTTATGGGGCAATAAACCTTTACTTGACAGCGCATCTCAAGCATATTTTCATTTAGTAACATATACTGAGGTCACATTTTGTGATCATAACGCAGACCGAACTTGTATTTGAACTTCGGCCAAACTACTTTGTAAGCCAAAACTAAACGCTTATCAAAGTATAGAAGTAATGCATCGTCAAAGGCGAAGTTTGGACTAGGAACATATCTGAATTAAAAAGGTATAAGGCGCGATAGCCAATATTTTGGAATAATAGTTATGTTGATCTATAAAATGATGTAAAAGTTTGTAAACTCAACTTTTACTTTTGTGTTTATTGCTTGTCTCGTGGTTCTGGTTTGTAAACTCAGTTTTGTCTTTGTGTATATTGCCTGTCTTGTCTGTCTGGCTTGTAAATTCGGGGTTTTCTTTGTGTTTATTGCCTGTCTTGTCTGTCTGGTTTGTAAACTCAAATGTTACTTTACATTTATTACTTGTGTTGTCCGTCTAGTTTTATATACACAGTTTTGTCTTTGTGCTTATTGATTGTTTTTGTCTGTCTGGTTTGTAAACTCAAATGTAACTTTGTATTTGTTGCTTGTGTTGTCCGGTTTAGTTTTATAAACATGGTTTTGTCTTTGTGTTTATTGCTTGTCTTGTCTTTCTGTTTTGTAAACTCAAATTTTGTTTTGAGTTTATTGCTTGCTTTGTCCATCTGGTTTGTAAACTCAGTATTATCTTTGTGCTCGATGCTTTTCTGCCTGGTATGTAAATTCAATTGCTTTTTGTGTTTAATGATTGTCTTATCTCTCTGGCTTTATAAACTCAGTTGTTTCTTTGTGTTTATTGCTTGTCCTTTCCGTCCGGTTTTATAAGCGCAAGTTTTTCTTTGAGTTTAGTGCTTGTCTTGTCTGTCTGGTTTATAAACTCAGTTTTTCCGTTGTTTATTGCTTGTCCTGTCTGACAGGTTTGTAGACTCAAAAGTGTCTTTCTGCTTATTGCTTGTCTTGTCTGTCTGGTTTGTAAACTCAAATTGTTTCTTTGTGTTTATTGATGGTCGTATATGTCTAGTTTGTAAACTCATATTTTCTTCGTGTTTATTGCTTGTCTTGTCTGTCATGTTTGTAAACTCAAATTTTTTGTGTTTATTGCTTGTCGTGTATGTCTGGTTTGTAAACTCAGTTTTGACTTTGCGTTTTTTGCTTATCTTGTCTCTCTAGTTTGTTAACTCAAATATTTCGTTTGTGTTTATTGGTTTTCTTGTCTGTCTGTTTTGTAAACTCGAATGTTTTTTTTTGTTAATTGCTTCTCTTGTCTGACTGGTTTGTAAACTTATTTTTTTTTTCGTGTTAATTGCTTGTCTTGTCTTTCTGGTTTATAAACGCAATATATTTATTTGTATTTATTGCTTGTCTTGTCTGTCTGGTTTGTAAATTCAGCGTTTTCTTTGTGTTTATTGCTTGTCTTGTATGTCTGGTTTGTAAACACATATTTTCTTTGTGTTTATTTCTTGTCTTGTCTGTCTAAATTGTAAACACAAATCCTTTTGTTTTTATTTCTTGTCGTATCTATCTGGTTTGTAAACTGGCTTTTGAGGTAGACTTACAGTCGACAACGTTTATTCTAGTGAAAAAACTAGTTCAGCAATGTTTGTTGTCAGTTTGTAACATTTACTGTAATCAGTCCTGACACACGCGCTTGAAGCTGCAATCAGTGGACTCAATGAGACTTATTTTTCATTTGCTTTCTATTTCTATCTGTACACAGTAGAATATTAATAATTGATATAATAGCATTTCCTAGTAGTAAAGTCCTCGCACATACTTTGCTAAACAATTTTTCGTCAAAGCCACCTGAATGTCAGCAACAGATCTAAAGAAAATATTTTTGAAAATACCCATGTTCTAAGAATCATAAAAATATATAAAGATAAAAAATATTTGTCTTTGTGCGAATTTATTAGCATGAGAAGGAGATTCCTAATTTCATGTACAAAAATACGTTCTAAATATTGATCAAAAGACAAAGGTGTCATTTGGCATGGTTCTCTTTTTGATCTCTGTTAATCGGAGCAAGGAACTTTCTTCACTAAAATTATTTGTTCACCCTTACGCAAATAGCTGACCTACAGAGAATGTTAAAGCACTCACATATTACTTTCAACATCTTGGAATCTGATTCAAAAAGTCCATTAAATTAATAATTAAGACGTCACTAGACCACTTGTAACATGTATGTAGCACCATCTTGTACATGTATAACAAAGCATTGCTAGACCACAATTGAATTTGTATACCAATAAATAGTATAGTAATACTGCAAGCTTTCTGGCCGACTTGTATCTTTATGTGTCGGCATCATTAGAAGAGAATAATTGCATATTGATTAATCTTTGGTGACTCACGTAATCGCAAATCCTATGCGCAATTAAGAAACATAATCCTATTCAATATATTTTTGTTATGGTTTATGCAGCACATAAACTGTTACGTCCTGTTGTCATTTGAAGACAATTTAAGTAATATGCCTTGACCAAGGTCCACCAAGGCAGCCAATTTGGGCTGATGCAAATATAGAATGTGACCCCACCTTTCTTGGTCACGATGTCGGTACTCTAATCACGTAGCTAACCTAGTTCTTCCATTCAATGGACAACATAGGTTACGAGTGAAAAAGGGTTTGTAGTTAGATTTCGTAAATAATCCTGTTTGACGTACTTATCTTTACTCTTATAGCATCATGCGTTTATTCACGTCATTGAAATGTCCGTTCAAAATAACTATTGTATTTTGGTAAATTGCTGAATATTTTAATGTAGCAACGACATAGCCAATTTCTCTAAGCTGGGAAAAAAATTTATTAAATTCGGAAAACTGATATTTAGTCTTGAGAAAATAATTCATAATTAACCAAAGCGTGTCATAGATCTTTATTTATATAAAAACAGTGATAATCCAAATAAGAGACACATAGGATTGTCCAATCATGACGTGGCTGCCAGATTTTTTTTGAAAATCGCATAGCCATTCTATATAATATTAATAAAGTCTTTGTGAATATTATCACATTTTGAATTTTAAACATTCATTCATAATGGATTAAAATAGAGTAGGTTAAGAAAGTCCATTCTTTGGGCAGGTTTATTCTCAAACCACCCCAAAGGCCGCATTAAAGCATTTTTGATGGCCCAAAGACCGCACCACCATTTTGTATTTCTGCTGATACCTTATGACTCAATCATTTTGCGGGCCATGCAATACGGCTTGACGGGCCGCGTGTTTGAGACCCTAGGTAAAAAAACATTAGTCACACCGGATAAACTATGCCGAGGAGGACATCTCTCCTTTGAATACACACCAAAGTGAGATACTAAATAATTACATTTGTTTAAAATTTAAAGAGAGTGTATTAGATACCGCGAGAAAGAATAAAATGTAATGATATATAGTGTTCATAACGTGTCATAATGGTCTCCACATACTGGTGAAATTAAGCAGGGTTATAATGAATAAATCACACTAAACTAACTATCCTTTGAACACACCAAGGGGCGATGCTAAATAATTACCACGAGAAAGTATAATATTTAATGGTATACAGTGTACATAGTGTCATGCTGATAACTACATACTATTGAAATTAAGCAGGGTTAATTAACAAATCACACTAAACTAACTATCCCTTGAACAGCGTCAAGATCATAATAACCTCGTAATAAAAAATAAATACCCCTCCGAAATTAAGCAATGCTCTCAAAACATGAGGACATGAGTGGATAATGTTTGTATCCAAGCACAGCTTCAGACAGTTTTTGCCAGTTACTTGTTTATCACACGAGAGGAGATGGGAAGTGATTAAATGGCTCTTCCAGTGCATCATGTTTTTGCTTGATCCAGATATTGTGATTTATATTCATGTTATTGTAGCCTAACTAATTTCAAGGTTTGATTTGTATTCCGTCATTCTATGTTTTTTGATGATTTCAATTGTATTAAACTGTATTAAAACAAATGTATTAAAGAAAATGCATTAAAAAAATTCAGCGAGACAAACAAGACAGTTGTACATGAATGTATTATGACATGATGCAAATAACAAGGCTTTCTCTAGCGAAATAATTTAATATTTGTCTAGCGAAATAATTTAATATTCAAACTTAACAAAGAGTGTTCACTACATTTCAGAATAGACCAATTTGTGAATGGAGTAACCTGACTATATTTGTCAGAATATGAAAGATTTGCTCTTGATCCAATAATAAAATCTTAAGAAATTTTAGATCCGTGTTGATAAGAGACCCACTGACCTCAATCTCTAACACAAAGGTGTGTAAAATCGTGTTAATGTTTCAAACCAGTCATTCAATTGCTAAATAAAGCACGAAATATTAAATTTAAACTAAACAATGATCCTAAAGTTGACACTTGGATTTAAATAAAAAAGTAGCTCACAAAAGGATGATGTATATTTATCGTATTTTAGTATGCGTGTAAGTGCATCATTGCCACGCCTGAACAAACATATTACGAAATCATTAACCTGTCTCAATTTATGTTGATACTGTTGGCAAGCTTCAGCCTGCAGTAAACTGATCACAAAATAATTATCAGCCTATTCAGTAATAAATGTCACACCTTCCTATGCAAATTATGTTTTAAATGTCTTACTGCCTAAACAGATCACAAATGCTCAAGCTTATTACACATTAAATATCTCAACCGGATAAATAGATTTGGTGATCATTCCCTCTCCTCCATAAAATTATAACGTGATAATTGTCTCACTTGCATAATAAAAGTAGATCACGTGATACATTCCCCGACTGCATAAGAATACTACGGGGCAATTGTCCCGTCCGCATAAGGAGACTATTTTGCTTGATAACTGGTTAACCGTCACAGGCAGAAAACAAGATAGCTATTATACCCGCGAAAAGACGATAATCTAACAATTGTCTCACCAGCATAAACGGATTAAACCATAATTGTTTATCAACAATAAGTAGGTTCTGCTATTAAATGTGTAACGAAAATACAAAAATATTTTTCAAAAATAGACAGATTACCTGACATTGACTCAGCTGCTGAAACAGGTTTAGTTATGTTTATATATATATATATATATATATATATATATATATATATATATATATATATATATATATATAATGATAAATATGTTACCTACAGAAACAAACGTGGTGTACTAATTGTTATTCATGTAGCATCCCCACCCCGAAAACATATTTATGGGCGTGGTAGGGGCCCATGTAGATTAATGTCAAAAGAACCTACTTACGCAGTAGGAAACGAAACAGAAATATACAAACATCACAAACATTTAATCATTATTAATCGGTTAATCACTATGTCAAGTAAAACAATTTCCAATTATATCTCACGAATTTAGTCTAGATATGTGATTGAAAAGGTGTGTCATATTAAGACACTGTCTTGCCATAACTATAATAACATGCAAGTGGATCATCTATTGATAAAACCTACGATTAAAATCTTTAACGTTAAACAGGGTTACATCTAAGTGTTCTTGATGATCGAGACGACGACGACAACGATATTTATGGCTCAATAATCAGCGCAATGACGACGGATACAACATATATATATATATATATATATATATATATATATATATATATATATATATATATATATATATATGTATATATATATATATATATATATATATATATATATATATATATATGGGTGTGGGTGTAGGTGTGCATGTGTGGGTGTATGTGTTTATCATTATTGGTACTACTGCTATAAACACTGTTGCTACACCTGTACTAAAAGTAACTCTTTAAAAAGAAATAGCTATGCCAAACTGCTATTGCGATGACCGAAAATAGGTGCGTGACGTGGTGACGTTTAGACAAAACGAGTCTGAGTGAGATGGATACTGAAAAATGGATAGCATCTAGCAACGGGTATGAACACCGAAGTTGTGGAACCTGCATATCGTCATTGAGAACAAAACTACTGAGCGGACGGATCGCCGTCAGCGTGGAGGGATGACAGATGATACATTCAAACAGTTTGCCTGGGATGTCAAACTTATCAGCAACTGATAACGCAGCCAGCAACCGCAGTGTCAGTAGTGAAACGTTCCAACCTTCCCAGCTCTTCAAGTGAATAAAGGTAACGTACTCAGCTGTTTGAGTCCAATCTGACTGCTGACAGGTTTTATTATGTTCATGCTGTCGTCCCAGTTAAATGGACGGTGTAAAGAGTGGCATAATCAAATGTGTATATATGAGATGCTTTGTCTAGTCATTTAGTACCACCAAAACTAAAGACATCCGCCAAACCCAGCAAAAGGTATGCGTTATATGCATGAGTTCGCTTGTAGTAACATCTGGAAGTATAGGGTTCAAAACAAACGCTTGACCAAAATAGGTCAGCCTTATGCTCATCTTTGATTTTGCGCGGTGCCGGCATAGAAAACGTTCAAATGACCTTATATCTGAGCTATGATTTTGTCACGCCTTTTGAGACTTTTACAGCTCATGTCACTTTTGTAGTGCTGCCACACACCCCTAGTATCACAGCCGACTGTAATATGTTGCCGCAAACTGTGACCCCATTGCGTTGTTTTCTTCCCATGTGTTGTAATTCTGAAGTATATTGACAATCAAGCGATCTACTCCATTTACTAGTACAAACAAATATTAGGGTTTGCCAGCCTGTTTGCTGAAACTATTTCGTGACCATAACGCGAGTGTTATCTAGATCCCCCGAAAAAAAGTATTTATTAGTTTCGTTTTTCAGACAATGTTATCTAATATTCAGGATCAAGTTCTTCTTCCTGCATGACATGCATAACATATTCATTGATGTCTTGTTAACTCTGTGCAGCTGCCAATTCGTCTCGTCTGCGTACGATGATATTGTAATATGTTCGCTATGCTCGGCTTGAAGCTGTTCCACTACCTTACTGAGGCGAATGTGTTCCTCACCTATTCAAGAGCAGAACACTATCTCTTCAGTACGTCCACTATGTAAGTGTTACTTCAGTTTCATCTTGAACACCATGTAGATCTAATATTAGAACTGAAATCAAAGCATTGTTGTTTTATATCTCTTCTGTATAAAGCCGAGAGAATAATACCTGAAGAATAGTAAACAATCACTTTTTTAAAATAAGCAAACTCGAACATTTACATTTTCAAACCAAGCTTTCACTTTCATTCGTTTATTAATAATTAAAACCTTTTCAATTAGTAACCAAGAATATATAAGGACTTAAATTATAGATCAAAATTTTCTTTTAAAAGTAGGATGGTTTAATGCTTACTCTGTGTTAAGAAAATGTAAAGTTTAAAAACAGGAAAATCTAATATTAATAAAACCGGTCTTGTATGCCTTATATAACCTAAACATAACATTGATACGTGCTGCATGCAAAAGTAAAATGTTATAATCATTAATTTGCTCCTTCGAATTTAGGTTTCATTTCATTTACTAGGTTTTCTTGTTTATTTACATGGTGGTGAAGCAAAAAATTCGTTCAGGTGTCAAAACCAAAGTTGCATTAAAGGAAAGAAACAAATCCCGATATAGTTAGTTTTGATTAAAAGGCATAATTGTGAAAAGTCATGTTCCAGGTGACTTTCATAAAATCAGTTTCAACAGTTACGTATAAACAGAACTATTTATAATCATTGTATGCACGACAAAGACTGAATTTTGAATGGTTTCTTTCGTTGCATTTATAATTTTGATCTATAACTTTAATATAATGGGTGTGGAGGGTTATTTTATGGTCATAAATTTTACATATTGTTCATGTCATATACTGCTGAAAGAGTGAATATGAAGATACAGTGTGATTAGAAATGTATATAGATCACGACTTATCCTGACACGTATTAAATCGTTCATTCTGTATGTCAAGTGTGATTGCCTGTCGTGAGATAGCAACTGCATTATCGTCGATTTCAATCTCGGACATCGTTAAATACTCATAAAATCTTCTACAATCTTTTTTACATGAATTTGTCACAACCAGAAATATGTTTATTGCGCTTAAGTTCACATCCAAATCATTTAAATAATACTAAGCTCGATGATTCCAACACATGACATCACGAAAATAAGTATGCAGACATGATGGCCTACACAAGGTCACATGACTGGTTCCCCACAGTAAAGAACTATTGAATAAGGATCATTTTCTGCCCCCGTTTTTATGAGGAAAAAATCTTCATATAAAACTCACAACTCTGAGTTTCGTTGCATTATTCGATGAATAAATCACCATATTCTGCGTTAAATACAGATAAATGGCTTTTTCTTTGCTAAATGCTTCCTTTGACCATGGGCTGGTATGATAAATTTAAGGAAAGATGCTGCATTTGAGCAACTTTAAACTTCAAGTAAGATTTAAGTATAGGCTTGCTCGAAGAAGGTATTTACACTTGATGATTAATTTTTATGAAAATACTTGGGCTCTCATTTTAACTTATGTGAGCACGTTTGCGTTAATCACTAAAAATGAAAAACATTCGTGAATTTTCCTGTCTTTGTAGCGCTGTTGTTGTTTAACTGTTGCAAGGTAGCTGCCTACGTATCGCTATGCGCGAGCAAGTAGACAAGCATTTATTGAGTGCGCTATACTATATTTTTTCCTTCATTATTATATTAAAAAATTCCGGTAATAATGCATATTCAAACATTTTAAACAGAATGTGATTCATTAATTCCTCTCTTTCTTCGTTATTTCTAAATTGTCTTGGGAACATAATTTTTCCAATATGCGCTACAGGTGCATTTGTAGGTATATGTAAACAAAGACTACATGGTGTTAAAAATACATATAATTGTAGTTTTACGTTGCCATGTTCTTGCAAAAGTTTGTTATATATATATATATATATATATATATATATATATATATATATATATATATATATATATATATATATATATATATATATATAACATACATAACAGTGACCGTTCTTCATTTCCATCAACTTACGGTTCGCTTCCTTTTGCGCACTTTTAAAGTGTAATTCCGTACAAAAATCTTTAAAATAAATCTGTTAATTTGCAGATATAAAGAATAGTTACAGCCAGCGTAGTTTTTCAATATTTTGTTTCAGCGGATCTTTCTTTAGATAATAATATTAATTCTTTAATATTAATGCATTAGCTGGGCAAACAACAAATGTTTGCAGTTATATAAATCTGCTGAGAAGAAGTGTGTCATGTACTTGGTATACCGACACAATAACACAAATTCAACAGCTCATAATAGTACAGCGGTATTGTGCAAAATTGTCGTACAAAGTTTGAGTCGCAGAAGTTCCTTTTCGTTTCTTTGTTGTTTCTTTTTTCTTTTTTAAGAACTAATATCCATAATATTAACATCTGTCAATTCTTATGTTTCAAATAAAATTAATGACTGTCTGTTCTCAAAAACAGGAAAAAGTCTGCAATTTGAACATCGTTTACCTTATTTCGTGCAAGGTAACATTTTTTATCAATATGCTATTCATCTAAAATGGAACTATTCAAGGGTTGCCAACCATGCCTGCATCATAAAATAATGGTATTGGAGACGGTGTTGTGAGGCGGTTATTCTTCATTAATTAGAAATTATAACTTTTATACTAGTTTATTTAAATTCAATATTTTATATAAATTTGTATCATTTTCCGATTTTCTCATCCTCATCGTTCACTGCGTTAACGATGTTTCTAACAATTATTAAAATTAGAAACTATTTCCAAACAGTGGGAATCTTATCCAATAGCGATGGAAGCCCAATATCTGAACTGATTTTTAATATTTTTAATTGAAACTATTATCTGCAATATTACTTTGCAAAAACAAAACAGCAATGATATGAGCTTCAATAATTTACAAATCATTTTAATGTTTCTAATGTGCAATAATATTTTGTTGTTATAATATTCGTCCGGTAGAGGAGGAGTGGCCAAATATCTGCATCGGGAAGTGACTGTAGTGGAATCAGTGATGTGAAGCGATTATTATTACATAGTTATATAGTTATGTTCTTATACATATGTGTTCATTTGTTTTTAGAAACTTAATGTTTTATCATATTTTCATAATAACTCCTCCTAATCAAGAAACACTGGTTTTGGAATGACATAAATGTTTACTTGCCTACGAAATCAATGATATTTTTTTAGAAATTACTGGAATTAAAAAACACATTTTGTTTTTAAACAATGGGAAACATCATGCAAAGGTCAGGAAAAAAGCTAGAGTAAGAAATTTGATTTATGGTTAGTTAATTGAAAGGATACCCCATATCCCATTACCTGCAAAAATAAAAATAAAGAAAACAAGCTTTTTCCATACATTTATCTAAATGCTGCATATTTACTGCGATGGCATATTTTCTTTTTTTTTGTTCATAAAATGATAAAGTCTTAACTGTATATACTTACTAATTATAACAACAAATAAAATCATAAATAAAATAGCAATTACAGATGGAAATCTTTTTCCAAAGGATATCATTGCTTAAATATAGGTACCACTCCTATGACTTCAATTAGTATTATTACAAATACTAATATCACTCTCAGTACTACTACCAATAATACATGTAGTAATAATAACAAAATTAATAATAATGCTTTACGAATGTCCATCTATCTATATTTTTAAGTGGAAACAAACATGGAGCAAGAGTTGTCACTAACCATAAGAAAATATCAAGCATGCAATAGCTTCAGACCAAAACAGTTCTGAAATAATTAAATTTAGGATATCACATGACAGAATGGATGACACAAGAATTTGTGATACAAAACAAAAGATAAGATAATTAATACATAACAAGCGGAGTTTATGGCTCCATCCCTACAAGAACTAATTACTTGGAATTTGCAGGTTTTCTGTATCATTAAAAACTAAATATGACTGCCAAAGTTAATACTTGCAAATGTATGAAAAGCACCCAACAAATGGTACTTTCAGTTAGATGTGAGAATTTGGTGAATGCTCTAAAAGACTTCAAATGCCGCCATAAAAGACCCACAATCAATTCAACTTCACATTGCATCAACATCAAGATCTCATAGACATTATGGTGTAGGCAAAAGACCATATGGACATCAAAATCACAGAGGACTGGCACTATGAGTCTATAGAATGCATGGATTTTCCGGTCCTTTACATGTAAATGTCCAGTCTCGCCACTCCAAAAACAAAATCAGTTGGCTGGGGATCAAATACAAGCTGAAATATTCCATGGACTCCATCAAAATATGGTATTGTACTTGCAAGGTTGGTGCTCAGTTTGCTCGGTGCTGTGTCCATATATCTTTTGTTTCCTACGGTTTACTGGCCGCAAAAGACTGGTAAATGATGAGTTGACAAAGAAAGCATCATTAATTAGTCGTCTTAAGGATACATCAACTGTTCCAGAATATACATATGACAATAGGGATTCAAATGAGTTGTTTTTCTACACTCTGACTACTACTTCATCAGTATTCATCCGGCTCCTTTTAGACAATTGATATTTGTGTGTAATTTGAATAGTGAACCATATCATGATGTCTCCATTAATATGTCATCTTATTTGCGTAACACTAAGGAGGTGAGAATGATAATAAATAGCAATTGCCAGATTAGGGCCTTCCAGGGCCCTTATCACTGAATATATTATAGTACCCCACACCTCTACTAAATGTGAAATTAACGAACATATATGAGAAGCAAAACATGGCTGGAAAATACCAGTGCTACCACCATTCTAAATCAAAATACTCGTATATGTAGATTGAAAGGATCATATGTGATTCATTCAATTTCATCATTAGCAAATAATTATATTTTTGTGGTGCCCCTGTTGGTGACCTACATGATTAGTATGCGTAATGGGTAATCTGGCAATGTAATACCACATTTCAAATGAATACAAAAATGTATATTTTTAAGAAATATTCTTGAATAATTTGGCTTTTTAAGTCCATGTTGGCTTGGATAATATATTTTAAATGTTTTTTCTCTCTTATGACTGTGCAGTAATTGCAAGTTCTGCCTGGTCACCTCCCGGTGATTCTAAGAATGGTCCAATGTTAAATACACAAAAAAAATGGCAATTACAGCAACAGTTGCTCATTCAAATTGTA
Organism: Potamilus streckersoni; assembly: GCA_016746295.1. NCBI lineage: Eukaryota > Metazoa > Mollusca > Bivalvia > Unionida > Unionidae > Potamilus > Potamilus streckersoni. Next base: position 437,728 of record JAEAOA010000576.1, read on the forward strand.
CCGACGGCAGGATTTTATCGCCTCTGGGTCATATTGTAAGTGGATGAATATGGATTCTACAGTCATCAGCATTTGTTTCTTGTTATCAGGTTTGGTTAAGTGCTACCTTTAGGCAATATGTGTTTTGTGAGTGCATTTTTATTAGAAACTTCGTCGTCTTTTGCTTGCTTAGATCGTCATTTCAAAACTTCTATGTATGGCGGAAACCAATTAGTTAACAGTCATCTATATTTGTCCCTGCTCGTTGTTATTACCATCAATGGATACAAACAAGGAAAACAACTCTAGGGTTGAGAAAAAAAGGTATCGAGATAGGTTGGATAAAGTTTCATAGGTTAGGCCAGTTATATGGAAAAATTCAGATACTTGACGACAATGACCCGTTTGAGAAAGAGAAAAGCGAATGGAGTAAAGATATATCATCATGGCCGTAGGTCATATATCCCGACATAGTGAACAATTTAGTATGTACGTAGAGTGCCTACACATTACAAGAACTTATAAGCTTTCGAAGTATATTATTATTTTATTTGTAGTTGGGTTATAGATGTTGGACAAGTCACTATCAATGGCAGGTGCGTTGTGGAAGGAAAGGTAAAATAATTCCAGAGAATAAATAACACGTTTACAACCGTGGGTAATTTGGGAGAGGAATAGAACATTTATTTCTGGTCATTACATTTGTATGGCAGGTGTAGCAGAAGTCTACTTGTACATCGGGGCACTTCTGTTTACAGTGGAGTCTGCTGTGAAACAACGAAATTCTACAGTAACAGAAAAACAATCAACATTATCAGCGTCCATTGGTACCTGATTACTCTACCCTAGCTTAGCAGTGTTGGTAACGACTTCAAATACTTTGATGTTTGAAGAGCAGTACATAGTACCAAATGTTTATATATTTGCTAATGACAGAGTATACCTGGACAATTGATGCTAGTTAAATTGTATATTAACCCTCAGATTTTATCGCTGGTTGTAGAGTATCTGTTCGACAACATAGACATGTTCGGCGTCTCGGACATGCAATGATTGATAAAAATTACGTCACATGACTCTTTTCCGAACGATATAAATAGGAGTAAAATTGAAAGGTGCCATATAGTAGTCAACATTAGCCTCTCTATCTACATATCTCCACCAAATAAAATGAGCACTATATTGAGGTAGTTATAAAAACAAATATACTGACAAATATTAAGAAGTTCATAAATACTTAAAAAAATTAGACAAATACACAAATGTCCAATTCTTTATATATGTATATATATATATATATATATATATATATATATATATATATATATATATATATATATATATATATATATCACTCAAATTAATTGCTATTGACTCAGGCCTATAGCTAATGTAATTTTGAGCCATACTAAATAAGTAACTATCTCCCGCGACACTTTGAATTTAAAGCTAATTTTCTAAATACTTAATTCTTGTGTAAACGGCGACACCTCATTATTTGCTGAAAAAATTATGTTGAATTTAAATAGTATAAATCTGGATGTACTGCACTTTTTTATAGGTCAACGGAATGCATATCTAATGACTCTTCTAATGGTAAATTGTAACTCCCCACTATCATACCCAAGTCAATGTTTGGAGATTGAAAAAGTAATTTGAACGCTAGCTTGAACGATATTGCATAGCAAAGTCAGCAAAGGTGATCGAATGTACAAAGTTTGTGCAAACGGTGACACCTTAATAGTAAAAACCAAACATGGCAACTGCTGGTACAGACAAATCCGTTGAAGTTGATGCCACACCAACACCAGGTGTCAACTGTTCATAAACATGAAAGAGATTGAGTTGAAGAATCTTCTGGCATATATAATTTTACTCATCAAAAACGTAAGCCGTTTTGCGATGTAAATTATGCGAAAGGGTGGATTAATATACACTAGCAAACAGTTACCCGATTTTTCACTGCCAGTAAATTACCGTGTTTTGTTTTTCTCTGGTTTATTTATGTGCCTGAAGTCGTTTTTATATTTCCTCATGGTAAGATGATCTAGACGTACGCAACTTTGAGTTTATTGGATTCCGTTCATCAAAATCATCCCGACACCAGCAAAATCATTTTGGTCACATACTAAATTATGTTGTCCGTGTTTCCATCGATTAATGCCTTTGAGTTCTTCCTCATGAATTTAAAGCGCGTGGAGATTAGGACAACTATGCATTTCTAATATACATGTATTGTTGCAGCCTCGAAAGCATTAATATAACTTTTTATTAAATACATCCACATATCAGACTCACCGTACCAATTTGGTGTATTTTGGCCAGGCATTTCGCGGCTGTGCTTCGCAGCGTCAAATCAATATTCCGAATGTCTACGTTAAACGTTTTAAGATTTTCAGCTTGATTATGGAAAACCACAGGCTCGTCCTGGAGGACGTCCATAGCAATTTATATGGAAAACTCAGTCAACTACGCAATGTGGGCAAACTTGGTCAAATCCACATCAGGACATGATTGGTTTCCTCTGCTGTTCCAAACGTAAAAGTTAATAAGTATTTCATACGCTATGAAGGATATGTTTGTATATGATTATGTAGACTCAACAAGCACTTGAGTGCACTTAGTGCTTCGACAACAATATATTGGTATCTATATCTAACTTTTTAGTAACTCCAGGTACATTACTTTATCTACTTTTATAATTATTATTCAAAGCTGCAAATAGTTCAGAAAATATTTAGTCAAAGTTTTGCCTATGACACGAGTATCACAAAAACGTAGTTGTTACATAGGATCTATAGAACTATACTAACGTATGTATTGACAATTATTAATATTAATCTTAATAAAAAGGTTTTCCCTCACCATTTAATTTATAATTTTGATAATTAAATTGTTTAAGTTGAACAAAACTGGTTGGGATTTTTCTGTTTGTGATCACAGAGTCGAAAGAGGGCAAACATGTACACCGTCCAGCCGAGTTTGTAATGCAAACTTTGAATAAAACTGAGGTCGTCACCGGCAGCTACTTAAACAATTAACACATTGATTGTGCAATCCATTCGAGTTAATTTAAAATAAATGCTTATGGTTTACAACTTATCAACGTATTGTATTCTAGTTTCGTTGAGAAATCCAAGTTCAAGATGCCAGTTTCCTTTGTTGGGAGCCATGGAGCAAAGAGACACATCAGAAAATCTTGAGTTACCTTACCTTAGCGGGTAAATCATAACTCACCAATGAACGCTCATCCATGGTTTATTGCGACGGAGCCTTTTCTGCGTCGTATCAGGTAGTCCAAGGCTGCACTGCAAGTCTCCGTTGGCTATTCAAAACTGTATACATCCAGCAACCTCCTAAGATGCAATTTCATTAACCCATAACGAACGTAGTCGCAACGACTGGAGCCACAGCCGCTATCAAAGCTAAAATGGCTGCGAGTGATATATATATATATATATATATATATATATATATATATATATATATATATATATATATATATATATATATATATATATATATATATATATATATATATATATATATATATATATATTCATTTTTTTTGGTTTGTGACACCTGATTTTATAAAATATAATGTCAAGATTTTCTCTTGTTTAACTTCTAACTTGTGTTTTAGTTAGCCACACTAAATAAATTTAAGGTACTGTCCCAGAGAAAGTTGGAATTTGACCAGAGCCATATGAATTAGGTAGAAAAATATGGTGAAATTAACAAATAAACGTGTGAACCAAAACAATTATTGGGTTTTTCTACGTTTGCATGAATTGGTACTAAGAAAAAGTTTCCACATGACGTCGACATGTTCCTCTAAATATAAAACCATACAATTTATGAAAGTTCAATCTTATGTCTTGAAGTTAGCCTTTTCTTAAATATTACTGAGTTTTTTAATTTAGCGATATATTACATATTACTCTCGTCTTTTTAAATTAGACCTAAATATGCAAAGAAGGATCTTACAACGATCGACGTTTTCATCATGTGATACGAATGACGCGCAATATAATATTTCAATCCTTGGACCACTGGGACCGATATTTACGGTGTCAGGAATGACCACGTGCATTATAATCATGCTAACAAACTGAAAGACTTGTTTAGGTCTACTCTCCGTCACGTATCTGAATGCATATATATATATATATATATATATATATATATAACATTTTCTATGAGATTTTCAGTCGGCAATAAAATATTAATGCTAATTCACTCTACGTAAGTGTCAACATAGAATAATTTTATCCGTTGTCGTCGGTTATGTAACCCTGGATGGATCACTGACTCACTCCAATAACAAAGAATGGTCACATTAAAGTTACTCCTTCCTTCTTTACTTGTAGTTCGTACTAGAATGTAGTGGCATGATGGTTCCATATCGTTATATACATATATTATTTTAAGAAAGCCATGTACTCAAGAAGGTATTATCTAAAGGTATTTTGTGATATTAAATTTGCTTCGTAATTTACACTATCAAAGTTTTCCTCAAGTTTTGACACCAGCCAATCATTCATGTTAAATTTTGTAACATTTGTTAAAAGTGATGCTTCATTTTAAATCTGCCTTATTATTGAATAGGTATGTTGACAATAAGGTCTGTTACATACTAAAAAGCTCATCATCTTTTTTAAGTTTTCTTCTTATTAATTATTAAATGTTCTTTTCATAATATCGGCAGATTATATAAAATATTTGCAAATGAAGACGTCGATCTCAGTCACTAAAGTTATGATTGAAATATCAAATGTTATAAACTGCAAGTCTAACTATTAATGGGAAATCTATATAAAAAAAACTGCTCAGAACTTAAGACAAACATTTGTCCTAAAACATGCATTATAAACCAGTGTGATTTCAAAAGAGGGCGAAGGATAAAGCTACAATTAAAACTGAAGGAGCGGAAAACATTTCGGTATTTTGGTTTCCTATAGGTGTCTTAATGGCTATATGTTCGTCTTAATGTTTCTTTCAACGCCGTGGTAAGAAAACCAATATCCAATGGGATATGTATATTAACACCGATACATAGCTCTTAGAGCAGAAAACTGAATATTCCACAAAAAAGGTTTCACAACAGAAACTTTGTCACAACAAAGGTCATATTTACTGTCGAGAGTGTTTATTCTCATAAACTTTAGACAGACAGCGAATAAAAGTTTTGTTTCACTGAGGGCTGACATCACACAATTTGCTATTTGTCAACAATCTGAGAGAAAATTATATTTGTCTTGTCCGGATATATTTCTAGAAAAGAACATATAATATTGCTTTATAATTCTACGTACAAATATTTTCAATTCATTAATATATAGAGTATGGATTAAACCTATCAGAAAACTGTATTAATACATCGTCCCTGCCTATTTTATCTCTGATTAATGTGTGGCTCTTCACTACAGGTATTGTCATAACCATGGATGCATCAAATGACAACGTTACTAGACGGGTTCTATGTTTACAATTTTGCTTTTCGAACCTATCACATTTTGAACAATCTAATAAGAATATTAATGGTGATGTTATAATGTTATTCACAGATAGAATATTTGAACAAAGAAACAAAATATAAACATTAAGAATAATTCTGAGGCAAAAAGTCTGAAGTCTTCACTTCGAAGTGAGTACAATCTTCTGCTTGTCAAACAATTCCTATAAATTAGTAAATCAAAACAAAAATTATCATCTTTTATGTTTTCCACGTGCAATATATATATATATATATATATATATATATATATATATATATATATATATATATATATATATATATATATATATATATATATATATATATATATTGCATTGGATTAATTCTTATACAGGGTCGCAGTCGCAGATGTTCCTTTAAAGGATTGCAGTATGTATGTAAGTTATGTATATTATGACCACAATCCATTGAGAAGGTAATACGATTTTCCTTTAAAACGTGCGATGAATACTTCTAATGAATCAACAATTATTTATGTACTACCTGTATTCGTGTACTATGTACTGTGTACAAACCGTGAATATAAAGACCATAGATAACAAAACCACGTCACAATAAGCTGCGCATGCATTAATTTATGCACTAACAAAAAAGGCTCGGTATTTAGATACCCTCAAGAATGTATAAAATTACTTCACCATTGCAATTTGCTGCAAAAGTAATAGACATGACTGTATATATCGAGACTCCTCCATCTTTTCAATGCGTAAGTATGGAAACGTTATTTGAATGCCTTACTCGTGTTGTGCATATTCTATCTGCAGTTTCTGCCCGGGAGTATTAAACTAGAAGAATAGCAAATAAGCATTTCTATAAATGAAACAATATTGCAGTTTACATTTTCAAACCAAATTATCATATACACTCGTTTAGAAGACAATAAAATTGTCCAAATTAGTAACCTAGTTTTTTAAATTCTTTAGATCAAGATTCAAATTGTATATTTAAATTTTGATGCTTTTTCCACATTATTATAAAATTCGCTCTAAACAATGAATTCAATGAAAATTAATGATCATTTTTGCTCAATTTCTTTTAAAGCCTTTTGGAATTTTAAAGTGTTTATTGGCTTTTGGAATAAATCATTAATTATGCTTGATGTAAGCTCATTAAAGCCATGCTGGGATATATTTTTGTGACCTATCAATATTGTAGCAGAAACCACATTCAAGTTTAAATATATATCAGTTCATTAAAAACTGGAATTGATTCGGAACACTCAATGTTTGGACTTCCACTAGGCACTTACGTTCATTTAGTATTTGCTACATAACACTGTAATATCCTTTGAAATTTTCACATTAGTTTCATCAGAAATTATTAATTAAATTAATATTAATTCTTTGTTTTTTATGCGAAACTTGTTGATTTTGCTTGTTTTATTCTTTACTGTAAAACCATGCAAAGTAACCATATATATATATATATATATATATATATATATATATATATATATATATATATATGAAAGAAATCAAGGTATATAGGATTTTTGTATTACAAATAATTATAAATATATACCAGACAGAACAGACTGTGCTATCCCTGGATTCTGTAGTAGAATCTTGATAATAGTGGGCAGAAATAATAGTTTAATACAAACAATACTATCATACAGGTTAGAGAAATTAAATTCGTACTCTACCGAGTTTCGAACCCAGGTCCGCGAGTAAATGGCACCCATCGCCTTGCCTGCACGCACCAACCCATATACCGTCACGACTAAGCACGCATCACCAAAAAATGATGGCACTGAATCGGTGTTATATAAGCTCGTGCGTAGCAGACACACTCGCATGACGACCTAGTAATTAATTCTCATATATGTGTACACAGTCGTTCCAGATTCCTATGAAAGAAATCAAGGTATATAGGATTTTTGTATTACAAATAATTATAAATATATACCAGACAGAACAGACTGTGCTATCCCTGGATTCTGTAGTAGAATCTTGATAATAGTGGGTTCGAAACTCGGTAGAGTACGAATTTAATTTCTCTAACCTGTATGATAGTATTGTTTGTATTAAACTATTATTTCTGCCCACTATTATCAAGATTCTACTACAGAATCCAGGGATAGCACAGTCTGTTCTGTCTGGTATATATTTATAATTATTTGTAATACAAAAATCCTATATACCTTGATTTCTTTCATAGGAATCTGGAACGACTGTGTACACATATATGAGAATTAATTACTAGGTCGTCATGCGAGTGTGTCTGCTACGCACGAGCTTATATAACACCGATTCAGTGCCATCATTTTTTGGTGATGCGTGCTTAGTCGTGACGGTATATGGGTTGGTGCGTGCAGGCAAGGCGATGGGTGCCATTTACTCGCGGACCTGGGTTCGAAACTCGGTAGAGTACGAATTTAATTTCTCTAACCTGTATGATAGTATTGTTTGTATTAAACTATTATTTCTGCCCACTATTATCAAGATTCTACTACAGAATCCAGGGATAGCACAGTCTGTTCTGTCTGGTATATATTTATAATTATTTGTAATACAAAAATCCTATATACCTTGATTTCTTTCATAGGAATCTGGAACGACTGTGTACACATATATGAGAATTAATTACTAGGTCGTCATGCGAGTGTGTCTGCTACGCACGAGCTTATATAACACCGATTCAGTGCCATCATTTTTTGGTGATGCGTGCTTAGTCGTGACGGTATATGGGTTGGTGCGTGCAGGCAAGGCGATGGGTGCCATTTACTCGCGGACCTGGGTTCGAAACTCGGTAGAGTACGAATTTAATTTCTCTAACCTGTATGATAGTATTGTTTGTATTAAACTATTATTTCTGCCCACTATTATCAAGATTCTACTACAGAATCCAGGGATAGCACAGTCTGTTCTGTCTGGTATATATTTATAATTATTTGTAATACAAAAATCCTATATACCTTGATTTCTTTCATAGGAATCTGGAACGACTGTGTACATATATATATATATATATATATATATATATATATATATATAATATTTATTTGAAGAAATATATGTCAGTATAGTCTGTACAATCAGTGTGCACAACATATTGACCAAATACGAATCTCTTAGAAAACGTTTTTTGTGAAACTATTGCACAAACGGGGAAGTAAATAAAAGGGAGGTTTCATATGCACAAATATGTTGTAAAATTCTTTACGCATAACTTATTTTTGGCCAATTAATGCCATAGTTAACTGTAGGAACAATAGATAAGAGAGGCAGTTATGTGCGGTTTTCTTAAAATTATATCAACGTAGAAAGCTGTTGCATACGAAGTAAATTAGAATATCACTTCTCATGTAGATTTTGAATAATGCTCTTCACAAATTATATCTTTATATGAAGATTTTAAATAATGCTCTATGTTTTATTTTGTGCAACATTGTAAATAAACGAATGTTTTGGATGGATCAGGAACGAAAAGTTGTTTTTACAAATTATGCTGTTGAATGATCACTGGTGGCTACACTGGTTTTTCACAATGTTTCACAGCTGACTCTCCACTAAATATCTGTCGGAGTTGGATATTCTTTCGTAGAGCATCAAACAGAGCCAGTATGGGGCTGATTTTTGTTCTCAGTGATGAAATGTTCTTGAGTAGAATATAGGCCTCTATAAAATGTGTTCATAATACATGTTTAACGGCAATAAAAATAAACAGCACATAAGCTCCAAAGTTAGAAATATCGTAGAAATGCATATTCTGAATGTTTTTATACAAATTGTTTATTTGCACTTTTCAACCGAAGATCACAACTTTCTTTATCCATCTCGATGTTCTTGATAATGTCTGAGACCGTAAATGTACACGAATATCTTAAACTATACTATATATATTTTTGATAATTTGTGATCATCAAAAAAGTTTCAAACTACATATAAAACCATACAAAATTTAATTTAGACTGTTTTAATATACAGCAGTATTTTTGTTTTAAAAAAAGGAATATTGTAGTAGCGTACGACTTGTATCATTTGGTTAACTATATGACTGAAAAAGTCAAAGAAAATGAAGGAATATAAATTCTGTACTTTATAATGTTTAACACTTTTTGACATACAAAGTTTTAAAAGGAAGTATCGCATCCGACTAGATTTCTTGACTTCTGACTTCGCTACGATCTCATTATATACCTTGGAAAGTAGCAATTATAATTATTGTCAATCCTACATGGATAACTGATGTCAAAATCTAGTGCCTAAGTAGAATTTTGTTTTTCAGTCCGTGCGACAAATGATAAGGTTATTAAACCAATATCAAGGTAATCAGATTGTAACATTTAAGCTAACCGTATATTTTCCACCATTACTGATAAATACGAGATTTTGTAGATAATTCGTTTTCAAATTAAGGTTTTCTATGCCACAATTTGCACTATATTAATATGATCTATTACGTTCTTAATTATGGTGGTAATATCCATATAAAAAGAGCGAGGCTGAAAAACGATTGGTTATGAGTTGAACAAGTACTCAAAAGAAAATGAAAGCATAAAGAAGGAAAATACAACATAACACGTCAATTCTGCAAAGATATACAGCAAGTCCAGTATGAAATATGAGTAATATTTAACTACTCTCAGTTTGTGTGAAGACATTCTTCAAACGTTTTGTAATATAATGAAACCGAACGTGTGCAAATCACACAGGGCTCTTCGACAAACTAGCGAGCGTTTTACTCTAAAACGCGGAAACATCAACGGCCCGCAAGCAGTTGGAGGTCATGTTTTAGTCACTAATGTTCTGATAGTGTGTTCGCTTCGCAGGGATGGCAGTAGTTTTGCAGTTTCTAATAATGGTAATATTTCAGAAATTGCTTGTTTTATTTATGCTGCGCATGGAGGAGTGCCAATCACTCTGTCCTTGATTTTATCAGCAATCGTTTGTCCTAATGATCTATTTGTGTTAGATGCAACTCCTATGGTAGAAGCTTTTAATGCGTATACTTTATTTAAAATTTCAGGTTCATTTTCAATTATGTTTTAGAATAAATTTCCGAAGCAACATCCGAAGATTTGTGTAAAACAAATGTTTTGTTCTTACATTTTGTTATACAAAACTGTCTGAAAATTTGACTTTGGTCAGCTAACAATATAGCTGTGGTCTGCTAACTTATCAGCTTATAAGCTTGGTAACCCATAGCATCTACCTGATTACATATAAAGATTATGTTTTACGCTTTCATCATTGAGATCAAGTTGTCGACCTGATTGATAAATCAGAGTCTTTGTGAGAGTTGATATCTGATATTTGTCCTTAACAGGATAGTATATTATTTGTCATTTATTTACTTGCATTTAGTGATCCTGATGTAAATGTATCCTTGGCTACCTCGTGTGGAATACGATCCAGTTTCAATAGAACAGTTTATCAAAAATCGTGTTTATTTCTGTGAAGTTGAGAACTGATTCAATATCATACCGTCTTATATTACCTGATGCAGAGATCTAGCGCGTTATTTACTGAATCTGAGTAACGATCAAATTGTATTTTGTTAACTGAGATCAATGACTAAATCATTTTAAGTGTTCATCTTCATTGTAATGCGTTAAAGTTTGAGATAAGTTCAAACATATATGATGAGATACCGCTGCTTCCATCGGTTATGAGATACTTTATTGTTGTGTTGAGAACGTAGCGATGAAAGCACATTGTTTTATCATAATAGTGTAGAAATCCATAACTTCTTTTTTAATTCGAAAATAAAATCATTGTTGATAATAGTTTTAACATTTGCCACTGAAGCAGCTAATACTAGTCCTATTTCGTATTGTTTGTCGCTGTTAAGTTCGATTTGTGGATTATAAATAACAGAGAAGTTTGCTATATTCGCAGTAGTTGGTGGTAAATTAATTAGTAATGTAGCTGATAAAAGATTTTTTTGTATAATAGACACAAGTAGGAGGATTTTCCGGTGAACTAATTAGCCGAGATACTATGCAAAATATAATATTCGTCCGCTATTGCATATCTCTATGATCTGTAAATATCTAAACGTTCACCAATTTTGTTGTCGATTTCTCTGCTTACATGTCCGGTTTATTTTGATGAGATTAATAACATGAACCGGTCAACTATTTCAACTTGACAGTTAAAACTCTTTAGACCATGTGCTATTTTGTCTTTCATTTTCATCAAGTAGTTTTAGTTCAGTTGTCTAGTTACGCTTTTTGGTATTTAAAACATTTTGCTTTTATCTCAATCCCCCTGCGGGTCCGGAGTTGTAGAATTGGCCCGCCGTGCCTCGCAACGTGTCGTAAAAGGCGACTAAGTAGAGGAAACCTGTTTGCCTAGGGTTGCGACCAATAACAGGAGGAGGAAAGGATCCTGGTAGTTGCAACACTCTACTTTGGCCTCTACTTCTCTTAAGACGGGTGGTTGAGATGGGCCCAGTATCGACAAATCGGCTGGTCACGCCGAGCCCTAGGAAGTCTTTATTGACTCTCTCACCTCCTTTTACTTTATTCTTGTATTAATGTATTCTTGTATTCTTTATTCTTGTATCTCGTTTGATACCACCGTTGCCCCTATATTCTATTCCTATATTTTTCCCTTTCCTAAATCTTAGAAGACTTCCTAGAAGGCGGTGGCTTAACGAGTCAATCAAGGGGTAATTTTACTGACCTTCGAAATTGGCGACTTCAGGGTCAACCAAAGGTAATTTTGCCAACTGTGTATCGTATCTGTGTATCCCTGGCACTTGAAAAGTGTCCCCTTGTTGGGTTCCTTGGTGGGTGGGAAGCACGGATGCTGAATGTTTCAAACTGCCATCATGGAAACTTTAAAAAAAGATCAGTTAAAACGAACCAAACCTGGATCTGACACAGATGATGAACCATGTGGCGTGGATTCATTTCCACGCTTCATGGTAATACAATCCAAAGATGCCACAAAAGCGCTTACTACACTTTCTCCTTTCGTCATAGAAAAGACAATAACCGGATTGATTGGATCGCCAAAAAGTGTTAAAAAGTTGAAATCGGGTTGTCTACTTGTTGAATGTCAGCGACGAGGTCAAAAAGAAAACCTTAAAAAAATAAAAACATTTTTCGATATTCCAGCGTCGTCATTCGCCCACACAACATTGAATACCTCCAAAGGTGTTATTCGTTGGCGTGTCTTCGATGGAGTCACCGACACAGATGTCATTGAAGGAATGAAAAATGAAGGTGTCACTGTAGTCCGCAGAATACGTATCAAACGTAAAACAATCTGCAGGACACCAATACCATTATACTCACCTTCAATAAACCAACAGTACCCAAACTGGTCAAAGTTGGTTTTTTTGCAAGTGAAGGTTGACGTATATATCCCCAACCCACTTCGATGTTACAAGTGTCAAAAATATGGACACCATGAAACCCGCTGTTCAAGAAACCAAATATGTGGCCGATGCGGAGACAACTCTCACCAGGAATCTGAATGCAAAGCAACTCCACATTGTATCAATTGTGGAAAAGAGCACCACGCCAATTCCAAGGATTGTGAAACCTGGAAACAAGAGAAGGAAATTCAGAGGATTAAATGTACCTCCGACATTCCCTCCCCATAGGCTAGAAAGCTAGTACAGTCAAAAACATCTCTTTCTGGCCCATCCTTTTCCATGATAGTGAAAAACAATCCGAAGACATCGAAGGACGCTCCAACTCAAACAGATATACCCGATTCAACATTAAAACATAACACCCCACATTACCAAGCACAAAAACCCACGACATCTACCCAAACGACCTTTAACAACACTCAGCAAACTAAGTCACCAAAGAAAAGCAAATCCCATGGAAATAGACAACAAAACGGGTCAGATGACCACATCAAACTATTCAACAGGTTTGGGGACATTGAGAGCATGGATGCAAAAGATACTTCTCCGTGTTCTCAAAGTAGCTCAAAACCTAACAAAAGAATCACACCCGTACTTCCCCCAGGTAAATAACACTATAGATGTTCCCCTCGAAAATTCTAACCTAAATCCAAAACCTCCATTCTAAATTTATAATGAAGAACACTATAATACAATGGAACTGTCGAGGGCTTAAAGCTAATTACAATGAGATTCTTCTGCTTTTAAATAAATATGAGCCAGCTTTGTTATGTCTCCAGGAAATCTTTTTAAAAGATACGGACAATATCACATTCAAAACTACTCCCTGTTTAACACCTACCTACAAAACGTTGACAGGGCCTCAGGAGGGGTGTCTATTGCTGTGAACAATAGAGCCCCACATAGAAACATCCCTTTGAATACAAATTTACAAGCCATTGCTGTAAGTGTCACTCTACATCGAGTGATTACATTTATGTTCTGTCTACATGCCACCAAATACTAAATTATCACCAAACGAATTAGACACACTTATTCAACAACTGCCCACGCCATTTGTTTTACTTGGTGATTTTAATGCCCATAACATTTTATGGGGATCTAATTACATAAGCGACAGAGGGAAAAAAGTTGAAGATTTTGTTGCTAGATACGACTTGTGTCTATTTAATAACAAGTCTCCAACTTATCTGCACCCAGGAACGGGTACATACACTTGCATTGACTTAACAATATGTACTCCTTCACTTCTGTTGGATTATAATTTGAATGTCGCCGATGACCTTCATAGCAGTGATCATTTTCCAATATATCTTAAGAACACCAATGCCAAAATTGATGACACAATTCCACAGTGGAACTTAAAGAAAGCTGACTGGGCCAAATTTGAAACACTTTGTACAATGAGACTGAATAGGAATACCATAGTAATTGATGATGATCCAATTCGACAATTTACATCTATCGTAATTGAGATTGCAGAAGAGTCCATTCCTAAGTCCTTGACAAATTCTCAACAAAAAAAAGCCCAAACCATGGTTTACTAAAGAATGTAAAGAAGCCATTAAACAACGCCGAGAACCACTGAACAAATTCAATAATCGTCTAGCGCCCGAAAATCTAGCTCAATGCTGCATTACTCGGACTAAAACTCGCCGCACGATCAAAGAAAGTAAACGAGCATCATGGAAAAAATATGTTTCAACTTTAAACTCTCGTTCCTCAATAAACAAAGTTTGGGACACAATCCGCAAAATGAATGGAAAAGGAAAATACAATTGCCTCCAACACCTGAAGCTAAATAACATCAATTATAAAAGCAAGCATGAAATAGCTAATGTACTTGCTGATTGTTTCTCCAAAAATTCCTTATCGTCTAATTATTCCGAAGCTTTCCGAAGATTTAAAACTCAAAAAGAAAAAATACGGTTGAAAATCACATCAAACCGTTTTTATTCTCGGACCTTATGGAATCCTTAAATAAAGCCAATGATACTTCCGCTGGGCCTGACGATATACATTACCAGTTTTTAAAACACCTTCCAGAACCATCCTTGAGTGTTCTTCTGGATATCTTCAATGATTTATGGATCACTGGCAATGTACCAAAAATTTGGAAAGAAGCAATAATAATACCAATTCCCAAACCAGGCAAAGATAACGCAGATCCTACCAACTACAGACCTATATCACTAACTAGCTGTGTATGTAAAACAATGGAACGAATGATCAATTCTCGGCTTGTATGGTATCTGGAAAGCAACACTTTAATTTCTCCTTTCCAAACTGGCTTTCGTCATGGTCGTGGTACCAACGACCATCTGGTTAGACTTGAAACATTTATTCGTGATACTTTCGTAAAGAGGGAAAATTTAGTAGCGGTTTTCTTTGATTTGGAAAAGGCCTATGACACAACATGGAAGTACGGGATACTAAATGACCTACACGATCTGGGTCTAAAAGGCCGACTGCCCTCATTCATATCAAACTTCCTCTCAGACAGGGAATTCAAAGTACGAGTGGGCTCCACCCTCTCTGATATACACGATCAAGAGACGGGTGTACCCCAGGGCAGTATTTTATCAGTGACGCTTTTCAATATAAAGATTAATAGCATCACCAAGTGTCTGATGCCAGGCGTGAATTGCTCATTATATGTTGATGACTTTTTAATATGTTACTGATCCAAACATATGCATACAATTGAAAGACAATTACAACAAAACATAAACAAAATTCAAAATTGGGCCAATACTAATGGCTTCAAATTCTCGAAATCAAAAACTCTCTGTATGCATTTCTGTCAGTTACGAAGACATCACGATGGACCTAATCTCAAGCTGGAAGGAACACCTATTCCAGTTGTTGAGGAAACAAAATTTTTAGGCATTATCTTCGATAGAAAACTGACTTTTACTCCACATCTGAAATATTTGAAAGCCAAATGTTTGAAATATCTTAATTTACTTAAAGTAATAGCGCACACTGACTGGGGTGCTGATAGGAGAGTCATACTCAATTTATACAGAACGTTTATCCGCTCCAAATTAGACTATGGTTGCGTTGTTTATGATTCAGCAAGGAAATCGTATTTAAAGATGCTTGACCCAATCCATCATCAGGGAATAAGACTTGCCCTGGGAGCATTTAAAACATCCCCGTGTGAAAGCCTCCTCGTCGAAGCGGATGAGCCACCCTTATCACAACGCAGACAAATGCTTTCCGCACAATATGCTATCAAATTAAGATCCAGCCCTCTGAACCCAGCTTTTTCGGCAGTGTTTGAACCAAAATATAAATCCTTATATGACAATAAATCAAATGTCATACCTACATTTGGCATTAGAATATCACAATTTCTCGAAAGTACCCAAGTTTATTTTTCAAAAATTCTGAAAGCCAACATCTCCGAAACACCCCCATGGCTACTTCAGCAACCAAGGGTAATTTTTACGTTACATGATGAAAAAAAATCGGAGACAAACCCTTCCATTTTCCACAACTCTTACCATGAACTCCTCTCACAATTTGAAAAGTATACAAAAATATATACCGATTGATCAAAAAATGAGGAAAAGGCTGCTGCAGCCTATGTAAGTGGAAAACACACAACCAAAGTTCGCTTGCCAAATGGTACGTCAATTTTTCAGCCGAAATTAGAGCAATAGACCTTGCTTTGCAATACATTGCAAGCAAGCGTATTTCAAATAGCATAGTATTCTCCGACTCACTATCAGTACTTCAGTCACTACAAAACAGAAAACTGGAGAATCCATTATTAGCAAATATTCTCCTTAAGCATACTGAGCTGAGTACCTCCCACAATATAGTATACTGTTGGTTATCCAGCCATGTAGGAATTAAAGGGTATGATAAAGCAGACTGTGCTGCTAAAATGGCCGTATTACTAGAACCAGCTGATTTTAAAGCAACCTATACTGATTTTAAACGTTGTATCAAAGACTTTACGTCAGAAATGGCAGGCATTATGGAATGATGCCGTGAATAACAAACTTCATTCCATCAAGCCAACCTTAGGGGAATGGACCCCTTCCTATAGATCCGTCCGTAGAGAGGATGTAGTCATTGCAAGAATTCGACTCGGTTATACTCACTTAACACATTCCTACATATTAAAAGGAGAAGACCCACCAGAGTGCATAGCTTGTAATAAACCATTCACCGTTAAGCACTTTATGCTGGAATGCTTCGATCTTCAACCTACGCGTAATCATTACTACGTTGTGCAAGACATGAAGGAGCTCTTTGATACAATTAACATTACCAAAATTATAGACTTCCTTAAGGAAGCAAACATTTATTATAAGTTATAGCTTATATTTTATCACCTTGTTCAGTTCTGTGTTATATTTATACAGTCGATAGATTTTAATTGCCAATCATATGTTTTCGTTATTATACATTTGCACTCCCCGTTGATCGGGAATCTTTTAATTATTTACCATCATTACCATTTTTATCGCATTACCTTTCACTGTTTGGTCTCCAATCGCTGGTCGATACAATTATTTTACCAGTTTTAAACATAAAAGGATATGACATTATGTTTGGCGCTAAATAGCCTCAGAGTGCTGGTGCGCCGTAAAAATATAAATCAATCCATCAATCAATCAACTTTAGTCTCAATGTTTGATAAAATATAATTGTAAAGATAAAAAATGATGATTGGTGATCAATAAAATATTTTCGTGCGTCATCGTACTTTGTAAATTCTTTCAGCCTAACAAAAGCCACTTCATTATTTTGCTCACAATACTAAGTTGTTTAAGAGAATATTCTACGTTATCATTTTATTATATTATTAACTGTCCTTCTGTTCTGGCAAAATTATATTTCCTCAAAATTTCTTTTAACTTGGTAATATCTTTTGGCTATTTATTTTTTCTTATTAATTTCTTATCGTTTCATTAAACATAATTTCATATTCTTTCCCACCATTAACCTGCTTTACAATTGTTTGCAATACCTCGGCATGTTATGCAGTTGAATCTCCTACTTGCAAAATAAATTTTCTCCAAGTCTACCCAGCAAATATTTCTCTGATATTGTTTTTGAACCTTCTCTTGATGAATCAGAAATATCTTATAACAATCAGAAATTGTTTTTCAAGTGAAGATTTAGTTACTGGTATAAAGAGTAGTGAAGTATTCTATGTTGTCGATTACGATGTTCCTGATAGGACCTTTCCAAACTGCAGCTCTTGCTGAAACAAATTTCTTTAGAACCTATATTATTTTCGCGTCCAGTTTATATGTATCTGTTAGATTTTCACAAATTAAATACTTGCCTATTCCACATAAGAACACAAGATTTCCTTCTCGTGCTAGCTTATCAAATCAAAATAAATTTTAAATTCTTTGGCCGGTAGCTTTTTGTTGCACTGCAAAAAAATAAGATTTTGCTCTTATCCATCTCCGATTTGCAGAGCAGAATGTCGTCAATGACAAGTATCTTATGCTCAAGAGAACCTAGCTCGGCAACTTGAATTAGACCTATAGGCTGTTTCATAGTAAATGTATCGTCACCAGCAGCCCTTATTTATCCTGCTGTGGATTTATTGTGTAGGTATAAACTACAACATGGACAGCACAAGATTTTGCATTCAATGTTTATATTTTTATTTCTCAGTAATGTAAACTTGAAAATGAAGATACCGCAAATAATTACTCGTATTTCCGGATTTATGTTATCAAAGTTAAAGGTTCTTACTAAGGTTTTACGATGTTTCATATATATATATATATATATATATATATATATATATATATATATATATATATATATATATATATATATATATATATATATAGATATATATATATATATATATATATATATATATAATATAATATAATATAATATAATTGCAATATATGTCTCCTGCTTCTCCATCGATCAGATTGGCAAAAGAGTTTGATTATCTTAAACAAAGAGAGAACGAAATACCTGATGTTGTTCAACTAGACCCAGAGAGTGCTGCAACAGCAAAGCAATAAATCAAATGTAATGGAATTAAAAAACGAGTTCAAATTCAACCAGTGTATATGAGAATAGTGACAACTTTGTTATTTTCTCAGGAATGAGGGGCTCTCAAACAGCGGTCAGAAATTTTTCATATATTAGCAAATATTGTCTTGTAAGTGAATGTGATGAACAGCGATTAAATGTTGAGTCATTGTTGATAAATACGTTGTATGAGCTATAAAGAAAGTATTTTGATTATCGAGGTATCCAAAACGAAATATAATGGTTTAGAAAGTCAGATCAAGAGCGACTGAAAAGATTTATACTGAGTAATATAATCTTAATAAAAAGAGGTTTCTTTAAATCGTAGGCTCAAAGACACGTTTTCTAAACGTTAACGTTAAATATTTGGTGTCCTACTCATGGCTAATTATGATAAAAATATATTGTTAGAGATGATAGATAATAGATAATATTACTGATACTAACCTGTTACAGCAGCATATCTAGTTCCAACGGTGATAAAAATTTATAACGTGTATGTACTAAAAGCAGTATCAGAAATTTAGAATAGGATCAAAGTATATGTTGATGTTAAACATGACATACTTTATCAGCAGCATAAGAATATTACAAATGTATAACCTAGTGTTGGTGAAAATTATCACACTCATGATAGTTCTTAAATATTTGCGTTGAAAAACTATTTTACAAAACCCATGGATATTCACTGAAAGAAGCACAAAACAAAAATATGAAAGAGTAGATTAACGGATAGCTAAACCAGCCCATAAATTAAATAAAAAATATGACAAGCAGATATTCGCGATCTTTTGAGTTTTGCAACAGCAAATACAATTCTCTGGCAATATCTGGTAAACAAAAATATAACCTGGGACAATTATGTTATGTTAATAGTTAATTCGATAAATAGAAGATATTCATCTTGATTATTATTAATATAGTATTATTATTATTATTATTATTATTATTATTATTATTATTATTATTATTATTATTATTATTATTATTATAGTATTATTATTATTATTATTATTATTATTATTATTATTATTATTATTATTATTATTATATTAGTATTATTATTATTATTATATTAGTATTATTATTCATTATCAGCAAAACATCAATGTACTTGTCATATAACTCACATGAGATTTCATTATATCTGACATCTGTTTAAACTTTTTAATCTGAGATAGAAGATATGTTGGTATTTAAATAATATTATTATTAATAATTTATTATTATTTAAATACCAACATATCTTCTTTCTCAGATTAAAAAGCTTAAACAGATGTCACATATAATGATATCTCATGTGAGTTATATGACAAGTACATTGATGTTTTACTGATAATGTTAATAGTAAATTTAATGCTCTGGTTGGTAAGGCTGCTGCTAAACATAATTTCACTTCAACAATTGGAATAACAACTGAAACAGTACCGTAATGACAAAGAAGCAAATTGATGTTAATCATATATCATCAGGTCTCTCAGACAATGACAGAGATGAGGTAATTAAATACTATAAATATTATCATAAAATAGAATTCAATTCGTCAGATGAGCCAGAAAAATTACAATAGAATAATAGTTATGCTAAATTACACTCCAATGATGCTGACGATGACTGGAATAGAGCCAGCGGCCGCAACCGCAGATCCGTTATTGTTGATAGTATCAGGAGTATATATATATATATATATATATATATATATATATATATATATATATATATATATATATATATATATATATATATATATATCTCTATCAGCAATAAGCAAAAAGATTCAGCCAAAATACGAGAACATAAACATTTCTTGTAAATTATCATTAGCGACGTACGATAAAATTCTTATCCAATTTTCAACTTATCTCAAAGGTAAAATGTGCCTTTTTGAGATCTGAGAGATGTGCCGCAAGTCCCAGACTATTTATTCGTAGATATGATACCTATTTGGGTAAGAAAAACAATATGGAAAAATATGGAAATTTCATAAAGATTATAGAATTTGGCTCTTTCATCAGATTGTTTTGCATTTACTCTATCATGATGATTGAAGTTAAAATATCCTGACAAGTGTCTGTGTAAAATGTAAAATTTGGTGTGAAAGATACAATTAAAACCGCAGAAGTCTTCTACAAGGACATTCTTTCCGAACCAAACATATTTAGCTTGACGACTATGCAGATTTCTATGATAAGTCCTAGAATAAAGTACTTGACTAAGAATCGGAATGGATGCCATTGCTTCAGCAAAGTTGATTCCGTATTTGTTTACCTAGCTCAAAGTCTTATGTGTAAAATTATATGGTCGTCTCAATACAAGAAAAAAGAGTTTGGCCAAGAGATGCCCTTATTATAGACTACTGGCAAGGCGAGTATTTTTCAGAAAGTCATTAATATTGGTTCAACACAGATAAGCATACCGAACTTGCAAGGAATCTATTTCAGATAGGCGGAGCCTTCAATATCAAGGGAAGTAACTACGTAATATCCCTTTCACTAAGAAAACCGCTTTTATTTATATTGTTATCGAAATTTTATTGCAACGCTAATGATTAATCAGTGGATATTAGTCACATATAGAAGCGATAGACTACTGTTGGGCGTGGGAATGGTCGTAGGCGGATCTCAATTGTATATATCAACAATAATGGAATATAAAATTTCTTCAAAGCAGCACTTTAAATGACGTGATATTTATTAATTTATTATAAATAGATGTCGACCGTAATATCATTATTCCAGTCCCATGATGCTATTTTATGTTCCATATGATACTGGTGTAATCATTTACATGAAAATGTTTGCTATCGTTGAAACTTGAAAATAAAATGACTGTAAAACAAAACAATCAAACTTTCATTCAACCAAAACATCTCTGACACACATGCTCAAACAGATTAACCATATGATATCCGAATCCTTTACTGAATATTTGTGGTAAACAAAATCATACATTATACGGTATGGCTGTAACTAATACAAGCAATTGGCTGGGTGGAAAAATATAATTGATGGTGAAATTATTTTTACTACTTCCATATTGAATGTAACCATAGGGATTAGTCATGCAACGATGCGTGTCTCGCCTCGTTCGCGGTCCGAAGGATGACACAGAGTTTTTGTATATTTGAAAACTGTAATACGATTACTGAAGAGAAAGGTAAGCCGAACATATCGTCATATAAGCATCAACCCCACGTTATTTATCACAGCTTGAATATTATAAAATTGACAACATAGATAATCCACATACCTTGGTCACACATTTTGGATAATAGTGATTTCAGCAAGGAAAGTAGAAAGTGGAAAAAATATTAAGAACCAGTCCTATATTTACCTGGATGTGTTGCTAAACATATTGTGGCGGAAAATATTAAATTTCATCTTTTTGTTACAATCAGTTCTGCTGAATTTGAACCTGCAATATGCTGCTAAAATACCTGAAAATGACTCTGCGACCGACCATGCTACGGTGTATTCCTGGAGTTCATTTGTTGAGGAGGTTAGTGTACAACTTCTGTATTTGAATTAGGTTTGTCTATTCGCAATTTGCTATTTAACTGCATTGTTAATTTACACATTCGCATGCTTGTTTAATTCGTCCAATCGATTTCCAAAACGATGCTTTTATCGTTCGAGTGAGCTCCATCCAAGAGGTAATGTGTAAAACGCACCCTCGTGAGCAAGGGTAGGCCTCCACCTCATGCAATACAACGATAAATTCAGGTCTGTAGTTTGGGAAATGCGATAAATGTGTACCTTAGTATGAGTTTGATGACGTGAATGGTTCACTTACTATATAATTTGTATTGGTGTACGTTTCCAAAGTGATATGCAATATTAACAATTTTAAAACCAACTCTTGTTCGCTTGTAGAGGGGATTGGTCCGTAATTTACAGAGGACTTAATTGCTATAAATATGTATAATTTCTGAAGTTGCCGGAATTGATCCAACATGACAATTTCATTTTACTTTACAAAACAAAGAAACAAACGAACATAACAAAAATCAATCATGCGCAGTATCACCCTGTCATTACATCCGGTTAGCATTTAGATGAAAAAAAAAAACATCTGGGTGCATCAATTTTAAACTGCCCCAATGAAGTTGTGGATATACAACATTGATCATTAGTCTTGTCCTGTAAGCTGTAAAGCTCAAATTGTAAACCTTGGATGTATGTGTGTTCCAAAAACCGGCAAGTTTAATAATGTGCACTTCTCTCTTTCTCTGTCTGTCTGTCTGTCTGTCTGTCTCTATTTCTCTCTCGCACACATACATACATATTCACAGAGATGGAGATCTGAAAACTAGAAACACGAATATAAATACACATACATATATTCATAAAAAATTCATTCACAACATTGTGATCATGTTGATATGCATATTTAATCTCCATCTTTTATATATTCTTTATATTTATTTATTTCTCAGTTTCATTATATGATGTGCAAAATTATATTTTGCAATTGACCTTGTCTAAAATCAATTTTATTTTTTGCCTGATCCGACGCTCTTATTTGGGTTTTCTAAACAACATGTATACCTCAATCTGTGTTTTCAAAATGTTACGTAGTAACATTTTGTACATCAGTAGTAGAAAACAGTTCCCCCAATAACTAGCAAAGAACTCGAACTTTTCAGAACGTTATCTGCCAACGCTATGTTGTGTAGGAATCATTTAGAGGAAACTACTACTACATAGCTTATTAACATCTAGATATATGTACTCCATAAAACCACGCCTGATCCCAAAATTTAATGATATAATAAGAATTGTATAAAAGTAGAAACCTATAAATCATACGTTTTGTGAGGCATATATATATATATATATATATATATATATATATATATATATATATATATATATATATATATATATATATATATATATATATATATATAGATAGATAGATAGATAGATAGATAGATAGATAGATAGATAGATAGATAGATAGATAGATAGATAGATAATAACATTCACGTCGCGAAATAAATTCCTTTCAAGTGCACTGGATTACGAATGTCAGGTATTCATTAGATAAATTCAGTAAACTGACAACAAACAGTGCAAAACGTAGTCTGAACGCTTTCGACTCTTAATGGGTCTTTTTAAAAGGCATATACAAAACATGGACAAGACAAATAAATAAAACGGAAAAACTGCAATGTTTGCAAAACTTTATATGGCTGTTTCTACAGGAATTAAACCTCCAAATGTATTATGTTTCAACTAGTTAGTTTATATTAACCTGTTGCGAGTCGAAAGCGCTTATGCTAGTTAGATACTAGTTTTGCACTTTCACCTCATTGCACACACACTGTTCCATATCGGCTCGTTCAAAGTAACACAAAGAAAGTGAAAATAAACTTTGAATATGTTTACAAAAATAATTTATTTCCCTAGAAAACACAGAGAAATGTAAATATGTGAAACAAGACTTACGATTTACGAAAACGATCGAAATTGTTTGTTGTAAAGATATAAAACAAAAGTGCTGTGAATAGTTCTAAATCAACACAGTCTAAAGTTTAGTTCCGGTCCAAGATGGCCGATGATGAGGTCAGACGAAGGCTAAATATCTTTGTCCAAATAGGTAGTGTTGTTCTCCAGGAAAATAATTATTTAAAAAGACGAAGTACAATTAGCTCCACTAACAAAACCCATGTCGTTCTACGTAGACACACGAGCAGACAACTTCTAGCACAAACATGCCTTTTTTAATGTAATAGAAGCTGTGTGACTGTGACTGACTGTACATACTTACAAAATAACTAAGTATATAAACGAAGCTAATACATCGTTATGTACATGCGTACGAAGGACACGTGTAATTTCGCAATGCATCTGGACATTAGGAAATCCTGGCCAAGTATCAGTCAATCGTTTTCATAGCTATTCTTGAATGTTTACTTGCGACAAATTTACCATCATACAATGCTCGTGATTACATGAGTCAAAATTACGATTTAAGTAAATACGATGTTTTTAACAACATATTAGACCCATGTTAGCATAATCATAATAATAATTACATTTAATGAAATAAAAAGTAAATAAAATGATTTATACATAATTCATTCCTAACACACACACACTCACACACACATACACACACACACACACACACACACACTTCAACTACAGGTCCGCAACCCATTTTGTATAATCAAAATATTCATTTTAAGGTGAGGGGTGATTAGCGGGATAAAAGCTAGCAATATGATTCAATATTGATCCAGTAATAAGGTTGTATGATCCTCTACTTTACCTTCGACCACAATACATTTTTACTAAATAAAACGCAATAACTAATGTTTACAAAATATAATCTTAGTTTTAATTGAAAGTATATTGGTAAAATATATAATATAAAAATGTGTGCGATTAATTCAAAATGTGAAGACTTAGATTGAGATAAATAGGTTTCCTACAAACCACCATCAATAATTCAGATCAGTAAGAAAATTCATTTGATTTTGGAATCCAAAATTCAATGTCACGTTATCAGCATGTAATCCATATAATTAAATATAAAAATATAAAAAATAATAACCGAACAATGCACAGTATAAATGCATAACACATAAATGATCAAGGTAAAGAAAATCTTTGTAATCGCTCTTTCTGTCTTTGATTGTTTCAGACCCCGGTAGTAATGGTATCACACGAACTGCTTTTTTGTTTGTTTTGATGGATCCACTTCAATTGTTTCTTCTGTACTTACAGTCCATAATACAAATAGCCCGACTGATTATGACTTGAGATAAAAAAAATGCTTCAAAATGCGATCAGATAATGTTTCGATTCTTTAGTCGTAAGTTAAGTAACAAGAATAGCAAAATCAACACCTTTATTAATGTAAAAAGAAATTCAAGCATTGTGAACTAAATCCCAAATATGCCTTAATGGTAACACGCAAATCGTGAAGAATACTGTTCCAAATGAATTCCAGTACTGAATATGTTTTGCCCAAATCGTCTTGGGTGCCCTATTCTCAAAGCATTCTTCTAGTACCACAATAATTTAAATCCCCAACAGAGATGTAATCAAATTCTGCCTTTATCCAGTCTTGTTATAGCGATTTTGAATAATGTTTTGGGTGCGTTTTGATGTTGCCATTAGTATGCATTTTATACAGACTAAACGTTTTTAAATCACGCTGGCATCGGACTAAGCTTCAAAAGTAAACTAAGACTCCAAACTCCTCCAGTCTGACAAATATTTAGAGCAGTATCTAGTTCAACATTACAGCGAATGACATGTAATTAAACAGCACATACAACACAATCCGTGACCTGACACCTTCTTGAAAAAAAGACCCATTGATATAATTTGCAAACATTCTTTATAATTGTCACCAAACAGATTTCATAGAAAGTGATATAGTTATTATTTATTGTTGCATTTAAAACAATTAATGTCATTACTATTGATTTCATACCACTTTTCGAAATATGACTTTCTTCAAATGCTAAATGACTATAAGGGACATTAAGCGAATGTGTCATCGCATTAATATATCGTAAATTGAAATACCCGCATGACATTTTGTCAACATTTACGCTGAGTCAACATCCAAAGCTGAGTGAATCTGCAACCTCCATCAGCATTTTAAAATACCTGTATTACAACCTAGTTTAAATATAGTAATGTTGTCTTTATTAAGGCCTCACCACAATCGTAAGAGAGAGCAAAATACATTTTCCATTTAAATATTTTGCAACTTTTCAGTTTTAGGGTGATGCGACGAGCAACAATTGAAGAAAAAAATGAAGTACTGGCTCTGAATGAGAATATGTACGGTGAAATGGACTATCTTCCATTCTACTATGATTCGTTCCTAAAAAATCCTGTAGCGATGCCGTTTGTGATTAGCAACGATTCGAAAATTGTAACGTCTCTCTCTCGCTGTCTGTCTGCTTTTCTGCCTCTATGTCTGTCTCATTCTCATATCATCCAAATTAGGATACGTCGAAATACAAATTCAATATGATTATGGTGATTGTTCTATTGGAAATTAGGCAAAACAGACTATAAGTTTCATATTTAAATCAATATTTCTTCAATCTAAAACGTTTCTGCTTGTTCCAATGGTTACTTCCTTTGGCATTCTGAGCAATGAATATGTTCACGCGGTCTAAACATATGATTTCCATTTCAGTTCTTATTCACTTTTACATTTCAGATCGGATATATGTGTGGGTTTGTGGTAGATGATGGAGAAACCATTTCCCAAAGGGCTGCTATAATTAGCCCAAAATTTCAGGGTAAGGGATATTTGAAACCTCTTAACCAACTTATTATCGAGGAAGCGCGGAAGCAATACAATATACAACGAATGGCAGTTGCGGTCGACAATGATCATCCTTATATTCAAAGTAATTCGTTCTGGAAAATGTACACTTTGATTTCAACAAAGGTATTATACTGGAAATATTTTTACTACCAAATGTTACTAGCTGTTCATAGTATATATCACAGCTCGTATAGTGTTATTGTTTTTAACGTAATGTCTCCTTTTCCAACCTCGTTATCGAGATTTCAACTAAACTAATAACACAATTTACTAATTGAGTAAACAAAATTGAAATATATAAAAGACTGCAGGACAAATATGTATTAAGGAATCTAGCTTCTCCTTATAATTTATTTAGGCTATTAATCTGTTGTATGTTAACTGGGTTCGAGTCTAGGATTCGGCGAATGTGGATATGTGAGAAATCTTGCCAGTAGCTTCTCGTGGGTCGGTGGTTCTTTCTGGTGATTTCCCGGTTTCTTCCTCCACCATTAATACTGGCCGCCATGGATAGCCTATCGTGAGCTGAAAAATGGCGTTAAGCCCAACAGCAACAACAACATAACTTCTGAAAAAGAATAGCATTGATAATATTCCATTCTAATGACACGAAGTTTATGATACTAGAAATAACTTTAGTAGCATATGAAACATTTCTAAAAATAACACTTTGTCTGTACAGAAATCAATGGTCCATGAACTTTATTTAATGACAGGGTAGAAGTGATAATGTGCTAGAATTTTCGGGGTCGGTCAAGAATCATATTAAAACTTATAATACTGATTAAGTCAGTTTTGGTGTTGGCATATACAATGGAGACATGGGTAAAAGTTAAGTAGAGTGTGCAGTGTAAGACCAATGTGTTTTTGTTTTCTAATCATATTAGCCTGGTCTACTTTGCTCCTAGATCATCACCATGCGAGAACAAATTATTTCCAGTTGTTTAAAGGAAAAACAAAATAAGCAAACAAGTAAGACTGTTAAATACAAACAAATATTCAGCTATTGACGCTTGCGATAAACTTTATTTGTAATGGTATTAACTTTCATCTAATTTTGTTAATGAGAGAGGTATGCAGTTAATTAAAGGCTTATTTAATAGTGAGTAATTTGTGAATGGTGTAAATTGTTATGTATCATTCCATGTCGAATTATCTTCCTGTCAGGACATGTTCCGTTACATGGTGATACCAAGTCAGCTCGGAACATGCTCAGAATTCCCTAACATACTTCCTCCAGAGAGCGTGCCGGTCCATAGAGTTGCAGAATATTTTGATACAGATGTTATCCGAAAATACCTGTTTCCAGAAGAGAGAATAATCGTTAACTGGGTCCCGTATCGATTGCTTCCGTCGAATATCGCCCTGCTCGATGAAAAGAATACGGTCTGTGTTTCAGACGTCAAAGTTAGTGATCGAATTGTTTCTGGACTCCTATCTATTGGAACGTTTTATACGGTGCGCCAACCGAGATATGCTTATACTCTGGACATATATGGAACTAATGGCAATAGAGTCCGTTATCACCTTCTTTTTCATTTAGGGTTTATAGCCAACAAATTGAAAGATTTAGCTTGTTTATCAATTGTAGTTGACAAACAGCTGGATAAGCAAACGTTATTTGATATCATTGCTGAATTTGGATTAATTAAATGGATTGCTTCAGACGGTCCAACCAAAACTTTACAATATTTCCTGGAAAGCAATCTGTAAAAGCGGATGTAAAAATACCCGTTGACATATATCAGAAAACGCAGACTGAAACGCTATTTAAGCAGACATTGTTTATCATATACACATATTTTCTCTATGGAATCAGTTTTATTTTCACATCTACATATCATCAACTCATTATCAACTCTTCGGCAGAGAATGGAACAGTTTCAAGTAATTGAAGTCTCCGCATCAATGTTTATAAATTGAGAGTGTTCATTGCAAGGTTACACATGTTATTGTATTCGTAAATATATATATATATATATATATATATATATATATATATATATATATATATATATATATATATATATATATATATATATATGAATGTTTGTAATGACTTTTAAGCATGTGATGTTGAAATGCTCTTTCATGCAATATCTGAGCAATGTGTATAGAAATTATATCAAACTAATAATATATGAAATTTGGTAAAGTTATCTTATAAGCATCTTAGTAGTATATGTATGAAGACACTAAAGTTAATACATCTAGATGTTGACCATATCCACGTCCATTTTTAACCATGTTGTTCTTTCTCTGTTGTCTTTTGACTACATGAAAACATTTTATTGTTTATTAATTCACTATTCTAAACATCTGTCACCACATAATGAAGACTTTATTATTAAATTTTATTTTATTTATGTATTGTAGTACAGATTTGATAAATAAAGTAGTAAATGGGGGAAACTATCCCCAAAAATGGTAACCGACAATTTTTTGTTACGCATCAATAAACCCTCCACTGTTGAATGAGAAGCTTCTATGAAAAAGAAACAAAGAAAAGTTCTCGCAATTGGCACACATTTATATGAGTCACCAATGCTGTAGTTCTGAACTAAACAAAATAGCGACGAGGCTGAATTTTAGTTGTTAGTTTATAAACAAGCATGCGCACTCCACCACACACTCACCCATGTCAATCCCAAGTTCTTTAAAATGAAACAGCCTTTGGGATTCAGGCGAGTTGCATCTACTAGTTATTTGTTAAAGAATAAATTCCGTTAATTATATCTCGTCTTTGTTCTATGCGTTCCATCAATTATAATATTATCTGTAGCAAACATCGACAACGTGTTTGCCGTGTTTTGGATTTGAGCGCACGAAATCGTTTCCACTCATCAAAAGTTTGTCATAACGATTTTACTAAATTCAACCACTATCTCACTTATAGAGTATACGATGATATAATTTATACGAGGACAAACACTAACTGATCAAAGAGACATACACACTTATTTAAATCATAAAATATATTAGCAAGTAGTTTTGTTTAATGTGAACTAGTATATTTCTTCAGCGGAAGTTCTGTAATCGAATTTTCCTGTGAAAATCAGCTACTTTGTGTGTTGAATTTTTTTATCGCAGTGAAGTGATTAGAGGGCGTGGCTAAATGTGTCAGTCAAATCAAGATCTATGCGGTTTATTGAATTTGGAAAAATTTAGTTACGTTACTAGCTGTGCTAAAATTTTAATTTTAATTTTTGATTGAATAATATTGATGTAGCTGAACTAGTTACATAATTTGCTGTACTAAATTTGAATGAATATGACAATATTTTCGGGCGGCTGTAATTGATCTAAATATGTGATGATTAATTGATTTAAATGGCTTTAGTGTATGTTTGTCTTTTCTGCTTTTTCTACCTTTCTCGTTTGGTTGATTGGGCGATGATTTCCGAGGCTGATATATTAAAATTGCTGGGAAAGATAGAGTCTTTATCGCTATACCAATAACTATTAACACCATCTTACTGACATTTAGGAGAGCTTTTTGAGACGATAGTTCCTGATAACACAAGCTTTATGTGTATCCTAGATCAGAATACATTTAAGGTCATCAAGATCAATATTTTTCAGTTGTCTCCATTATATTATTCTACGCTTCTAATACGATATTAATATTTTTAATGTATCCCTTTATGTAGTCTCGCGTCTCTTTCATTTTTACGTTATCATCTGCCTTTATTTTTCTTAAAATATCTTGTAGGCAAGCAATATTTTCATATTCCACAAGCGTCACACAACTCTTTTTCCTTTTTTTTCCCACCCCACATATCAGACATGGTTTAGGGCCAGTACTGTCAACTATAATATGTAAAAACTACAATAAATCCGCGACAGAGTTTTTAACAAAGACTTATTCATACAATATTTATCCATATTCAGATAAATTTTGTAGTTGGCATAATTAATATATATTAATTTTGTTTTCAATACAAAAAGTTATATAATATTAGAGAAAGTATATCATATACCAGCAATGACAATTTCTATCGCAGCAAAACTACTGTAAGAAAATTATTTTTATCTAACCGGGAAAACATCCTTACTAAGGCTAACAGATGCACGAAAAATACTGAATGAGATAAAATCCTTATTAACCGCGAATGAAATTTAGAGATTAACAAAAATAGAACCAAAAAGGCGAAGACACAAGTGTTTGTACCAGAAAGAAAAAGATTGTCGGAGACTGAACCAGAACACGTAACCACCAAATCCAATTTGGCGGATTAGATGTTATAAACAAATATAAATTTTCACTACAGTTGCAAGATTTTATGAAAATGTCGATGAATGAATTTATAAAAGATGGTGTTTTTCAACAATTTAGATATGTGTTAATGGAATATTTGTTGATTCCACCATGAATGACAAACGCGAGGTTACTATTATTATTAAACTTGTACATATTCAGAATACAATTTTTGCAGAAATATCGACGAAGAAGGCTTGACTTGGATTATTTGCGATAAACTTGACTCTTCTAAGCAGTCATGGCATTATAAGAATGTTCTCAAAGTAGATACAAATTCTAAAGTAACTATTTTGACTGGAATCGACATGGAAACATACTTACAGAATCAAGACTAAAAACCCACCCAAAAACTAGAAAAACTCTCTAAGAACTAAAATAAATGACGACTTTATTTATTTTTTAAAAATCATTAAAGTTTACGATAATTATCAAAACAATCACAAACGAGATTTGGTACATTTCTGGTAAATACTGCAGTAATTGTGCTAGAATAATTTGATATGATCATAATTCGCATGCATGGGCAGACTTGGTGACAAATTTTCCAAGAGAGACAACAATACGATATTATGACGGCGATATCTACAAAAAAGTCAACAATATATGAAAGCGTGGCGCTATATTTGTCTTTCTATTCCTCGGAGATGACAGAGTCAATAATTGATCAGTTTTTTTCTGTAGTCTGGGTTTTTTATGGGAAGGAACCACTTTAACAAATTATGAAACCAAGTTCGATAAAATATAACAGAGAACGATGATTTGCTCGTCAATTGTTTAACAACGTCATCTGTTGTAGCTCATATAGACCAATAGGAATATTAATGGCTCAATAAATTTTATCCATAATATATCACAATCTTTTGTTGAGATTGGGTACAGTGGCATTTGGAACACAACATATAACACATTTAGTAAAATTTCTGTTTACAATGTCGCTGCTTATCCAACTGCTTTTCTTGGACTTTACAAGAGTCATCGTTTTTTTCAGCGATCCGGGCACCCAACATATGAAACAACACGGGTTCCAATAAACGGGTCGCTATCAAATATCGATCTGATTGATTTGCTACAACTGAATCATTCCAATTTTCAGCGAGTATTCATCCTGGAATAACAATTTGGTAGGCAATTTCATAAACCAAGTACCAAGTTGAATCTCAAAGACTGTTGCGCACAATATCAGCTTGGTTGTGCTCCGATAGTGTTGTTATGATACATGCTCGGATCACATCAATACAATTGTAATTTGATGTGCAAGAAAAAGCTAATACAAGACACCTAAACAACTGCAAGTGCAAATCCCCTGCAGAGTGCACATGTTTTGTACTAGAGCTGCACGCATGTGGCCACGTATGTGTAAATAATTTAAAGCTGGAGTCATGGATACTGCTACTTAAGACGCCTCTTGATTGCAGATTATTGATCTCGTTGATCTGTATTATTTATAATTGAATGTGGAAATATCACGAGTCTCAAAATTAATTACAAAACTGTACATAATGAAGCTTATATTGTCCATAAACTTATCCAAAGAAATGAACGTGTCTCTGTTTTAATTTGAAGACTGACCAGCAAAGTAAAAAAATTGATAATTTATAAGCATATAACCTCACTCAAATGATACCGTACATTATTCAGGTCACGGCAAATCGATAACACTAACCGGTCCCATTTTTTATAGTCGAGATGTTCGGGTAAATATACTCTATTAGTGACCAAGACCCTAACTGTTACACATGAAACAAATCCTGGAAATCAATCATGAAGACCAACAACACTATCAACTAGTCCAATAACTCTGTCCTTGACGATATCTTTTTGATCTGCTTGAAATATGCTCTATAAAATTACCTACCTACCTTTATAAATTCCGACTTAAACGTATTTGACTTGCACCTTTTCCTGCATTCGTCAATCAACATGCTTCAATAAAATGTACAAGGGCCAAACACTAATGTCAAAGCTGAAAAGCGTAATATTGTAAGATTATTTTAAAATAAAATTGACTACAGAAAAATATTTAAATATGTAACTTTAATTCACGTTCATGAAATGTTCATTATTTTCCTTCAGAATTAAAAGCTGGTAGGCAAACTATTACAGACCCAATTGATATTGCAAAGGACCCAAATACCTTTTTTCTACCACAGCATTAACTAAAGTACATTGAGAAATATTCTTTAAAATCAAAAGACTGCATACCGTACAGGCGTATTAGAATAAAAAGTCCCATCTCATATATTATTCCAGATCTCTTAAGTTCATAACATTTATCACGTTAAAAAAAAATTGATGAGAATAATAAGACCTGCTGTAAACTCACAAAAAATACTCAAATTAGCAGCTCAACTTGCTGCCCTTCAATTACTAGCTTGATAAATACAAGTTGCAATGTCGAATTTTGAATAAGAATCGAACCTTCAAATTGAATAAATTGTGCATTCAAATTTTATTAATTTCCTGTCATCAAGGTCTTCGAGAATGTAAACTTTTTTCCACGTCAGTTATTAAACTTGAAAGGCTAGCATCTACGGCTCATTTAGAATTGAGCCGACCATCGCAACGCTGTCCTGGGAAAGTAAATATTAAAGTAGCCGACTATAACCGCTTGATGGAAACCCCATGTCAAACAGTCATTTTATTTTTCAAAGGGAAGCTGGTATGCATCGTATGTTTCACATTCTAGGCTGTCAAAATCTGACGAAAGAAATAATCGTCTTGGGAAAAAAATTTGGAATTGCTAATTACGATTCGTCAGTTTAAATTAAGGCGTACGCCTTGGAAGTAATTTTGAATGTTGAATTTAAAGTAGCGACCTTATAGCCTAAAAGTCTTTAGTCTGAGAGTTTCTGCGAAAGGAGCGAAGACTCTGTTGACGCCGGGGAAAAAATAAAGAACAGTGCTTACCTCGTTAAAGCAAGTAAGGGAACAGATGGCTGTCTTGTAATACAAAAAGAGGCTTTAGGGCTAGGACGCATAATTTCTTGAAGAGCAGCATTATGGTATGCAAGTTGAATTTTCCATGTTGTTTTCTATTTTGTTTTTATTTGTTTTATGTCAATGTGTTTGATATGACTAAGATCCATAATAAGCATCGTTAATTCAACTTCAAGGAAATCTGTTGATATGCTAGAGTTATTATGCAATTTATTTCTTTTAATTTTACAGTTCCTATTTTATTTATATAACTGACTGACTGCATGCAATCCAGATTTTCAGATGCGTAGCATTTTACAGGGTCATATGAATTAACTTCCTTAGTTAATTAGGACGATACGGATTATAGTGTGACAACGATAATTGCATATTTATATCTGATTTTGTAATGCTTTAATATTCTTGTATGTTAGGGATTGCTGAAATCCAGAAGTTAGTGAATCTTATGCAGTGGAAGTGACAAGGATGGATGTGCAAGACGTTATCTGGTTGCATATGCAGAGAGATACGGGAATGTTTATATGCATCGCTTACATGTTAATTTGTTGTCAGTCGCTGTGAAGGGAGTGTGATGATCTATCGAATTAGGTCAGACTTGGATGTATATTGCATGAGCCGTTTGTAACTAGAAATAACGATTGTACCTTACTCAAAATACGATCTAAATCTTTAAGGACCATTAATCGTTATGCAGTGATTGGATAGCTAGTTCATGCTTTCTGAGTAACGAAAGTGATAGAATTTTATATACGTATAGAAGGTGACACATACAGAGACTTAGTAATAATCATGTCATTCAAGGAATCAGCTCTCTGGAACAGTCGGAGACAGTCCAAAGTCCGGAAGGAGATAAAGCTGTCAGGATAGAAATATCAAGAAAGATCAAGCGTATGCACGTGAAGGTGGGAAGATGTGTGATACACGGAGTCAAAGACACGAAGCGACGCTAGGTGATGCAAATCAGGCGTGGACGTCGTGCTCTTTTCTCCACTCGTTATCATGATGAAATGAATCCATAATAGAACACTGCTAATGAATCTCTGTTAACGTAAATTTCTTTGAATTTAAGCTAACACTTTTAGTTTCTGTTTTTGGTTAAATATTTATGTTCTTGTCCAACGGGGTGTGTTATTTCTTCTCAATAGTTTTAGTGAGTTCTCTGATGACGATCTATCTATCCTCTTACACCGGGCAATAAAATCGAGGAGGTCATCCTTATAGATAACGACAGCCAAATCTAATTATGCATACATCTTTACCAAGAGGTACAACGTTACACAAATATTGCTCCCGGAATCTTTCCAGGTAATCTGAAATTAGCCAATGCGTTCTCAGTCTTTAACAAACAGCGATCTAGCTGAAGAAAATTTACCAACCATACCAAAAAAAACTTTGTAAACAGTGATGTACCTAACGAAATGTTTACCAATCTTAATTTCAAACTTTGAAAGCACACAAGCCTTCATCTAATATCGATTCTTTCAGAATTATTATCTACCACAAAACTAACACTCAGGTTTCAGAGAAATGCATTCATGCCAATATTTTGCCATTAGGTTGGCTGATGTATAGTTAGCAGCTATAGATGATCAAAACTTAATCAGAGCAATTTATTTGGACTTATAAACATAGTTTTATTTTTGCCTAACAATAAGTCAATAGTGTTTATATGTAGCCACTGCTACATCTTCTTGCCAATACGTAAAATGGCAAACGTTCTCTTCTCATATCCAATGTATTGACGAACACTCTCATGCCAATTGGAAGGTAATTGAATTCAAGCCTTCCTTTATGGAGGTGCTACTTCTAATGATTATGTTATTTTACATAGTTGGTGGTGAAGAGAGAGTACGAGTCGAACTACAAATAAATGCAAACTCTTATCCTAAAAGTGTGACAGAAAACTTAATTGAACACTTGATATAGAAAATTACTTTACAGATTTAGAATTCTCATGCGTAATGTGTTACATTTTATATATAAAAATTACATATATAATGACCATATTCTTTCAAGTTTATCAACTTCCTAGTATTCTGGAATTTCTGATTTTAGGAATATAATAAATACAATCATATATCTATTAAGTTAACGATTGACAAAAATGCTTAAGAATTCAATTTTTCAGCCTGACAACAAAACTGCTTGTATTAGCTAAAACGTATTTAATGTTTAACTTTAAATGCCAAACTAGTATGTACTGCAGCTTTAAAACTATTTTGATTATCACTTAAGCATTGCTAATCCTAAAGCTGATATTGAAATTGTCTTTACCATAAGTCACAACTTAAGTTACAGATATATATATATATATATATATATATATATATATATATATATAGATATATATATAGAGATATATATATATATATATATATATATATATATATATATTCTTGATATAATTTAAATTTCCAATACACAATATAGTTTACCATTAATAGTATACATAATAAAAAGAGTACAGAAATGGTATCAATGCTTCGAAATAAAATTAAATCATTTCCAAAAGAAATCGATTGTTAATATCTTAAAATATTAAAAAATACTTGTATTATCCTAAAC
Source organism: Potamilus streckersoni (assembly GCA_016746295.1). Classification (NCBI taxonomy): domain Eukaryota; kingdom Metazoa; phylum Mollusca; class Bivalvia; order Unionida; family Unionidae; genus Potamilus; species Potamilus streckersoni. Next base: position 474,651 of record JAEAOA010000576.1, read on the forward strand.
GAATGCTTTTAAATTATAGAACGTTGTTGCTTTTTCCTGTAAGGAAAGTTGAACACTCATCGTAAAAGTCTGACATAAACCTAGCCCTTCCTTTTCATGCGTTGTTTACATGCATTCTGGAGAATGGAGGATCAAGTCTCTCTTCCGTTAAAGGCCATCACCTACCCTTTAGCACAACGATAAAATAGCAGGTTGTTTTCCGAAAATTTACGAAAATTTACTAACAATGTTATAATATCATTATGGATGCCTGCCTGTTCATTTTTCAGATTATGTCTTACTTTGGAATGCGCAGCCTTCCTGATACCTGTTCTTTGGATTTACAGGTGTCATAACAGAAACATTTGATGTAGTAGCATTTTCCATGAAGCACATATACATACTTGATAAATGTCATCAGACAGGAATTTTGATAATCTAGCAAACATTTTATCAATGTTATTACTGTTAATGTTACTGAGTAATAAATTAAATAACTGTAAATATATATGAAGAAAAGTATAATGCATTTGAGTAATGCAGAAGAGTTTGCTACTTTGACTTAAGAATTAATTATAAGAATAAATATTGTTTATAGCAGAATTGCCTGAACAGTTCAGTCATGACAGTGGCATAATACCTTCCTTAAACAAACTTTACAATTGGAATGCTAGACAATAAACTGGATGAGAAGTCAACAAAATAAAATAAAACACAAGTGGAAAATTATATAATAGTAAGATGTAATGAAAGATAAAAACAATTAGAGGATATAAGTATAGCTTTCAAGAGAATTTCATCATATAACATAGAAAATAAAATATTTTAGGAGTGGTTATTGATAGATATTTATAGAATGAAAAAAAAAAGCACCAGTGTTCTGCGGTATCCTCTGGGATATGCCTATTGATCAGGATGTCTTCTTATGGGTCATAATCTATGCTAAAATTGTTTTAGAATAGAAATGAATTGTCCTTTTTAGGATATCAATTTTGGGTAGAGAAATTAGAAGGTGTGTAGGACTACAAGAGTTACAAATCGCACACTTACCCGTATGATTATCGAAAAAAACAAACAAAACAACAAACTTTACCCCCGATGGTAAGGTCCGTATTACACCACTGAATTAGGTCCAAATAACACATACAGATTACGCCATTGTTCTGACAATAGGGAGATGAAATCACTTGTACACGCCAACACACATAAGCATTATAAAGATCCTATGGATTATCGACCTCCCTACACCAATTACAGCCGACACTGTCACACAAACGACTCAGAAACCTGAGAATCATGAAGGATATTTCTTTTTATTATGGGAGAGATATAGTCCTATCCTCCATTCCATTCCTTCCTCGCACCTTCTGTTTAGTTTCTTCTTTCGGGCGCCTAAACCTCTCGGACCTCCTTCCTTCTCTTTAAGGTATGGATTGAATATGGATTTGGTTCGTAGGATTGTGTTTCTTTTTAACTCTGAATTCAGGGTCCACAGTATCAGAACAATAACAATTTGCACTATGGGTTATCGCCGGCCTCTCCCTCTATTTTATGGTTCAGCCGATAAGTGGATTCTCCCTCTTAAATCAGATTTTTACGGAATTATTCAGTCGAAATTATCGACTATTGTCACAGATATGTCAAATGTAGCTACATAAATGATATTCCTTCACAGTTAAAGTCAATACGTATGCAGTTTAATATAACAATCTCATTAATGAATGAATTAATTCAGCAAGGTGTTTTGCAACCTTCAAATGTATTAAGAAAGAAGTTTTACCCTTCATTGGTAAAATAGGTAAATACCTATTTGGAATGCTAACAATGAAAACATTGCAACATTACTAGGTCATATAAATGTGCTGACGCAACAGAAAATTGAAATTTTCGGTGCTATTGTTCGATATGGAGGTGATTTCTCCTCCTATACTGACAGATTGATAATCCAGTTAGAAACATCTTAACGGCTATTGGTCGAAACTGAATAACATTTATACTATTAGAACAAAGGATGCTCCCCATTGTCGAAAAGATCCGTAAAGAATATTATAAAAATAGAAGAAATGTTTGCTTCTCAAACGGTTGAGACTCAGCAAATTAGTTACACAACGGAATTTGTAGCAAACAAGTTTGCCTGCCATACTGATTTCACAGCATGTTTTAATGGACGCTATAAATCAGAACAAACATGACCATAGACACAAAAAGTATGTTCTGCTGACGTTATACAAACTGAAAAAAATAAAACTAATAATAAAACAGACTAACTTAAAGACTAATCCCAACCCATTGGTTATTCACCTTTTCACAATTTTTTCTCTCTGATGTCTTGCCTGGCACTTTTCATTTTACATTTGAATTTTATTACATATTATGTAGTGCATTTTTCTGTGTATCTTTCAGTCATAATGACTTTTATAGTACTCTGTTGTATTTTGTTGTCCATTGAATATTATAGTGTTTTATCTTTTTGAACATCAAAGGATGTACCGCAATGACATTTGTTCTTCATGGCCTTTTTGCAATTTATCAACCTTTGCCAATCCATTCTATTGTTTTTATTTTACTTTTTTGCCTTGTAATTTTGTTTCCTTCGAGCCTCGATGATTCGGCTCAAATGACCCAGAGGGTATTATTAAGATGTCAATTTTGGGTAGAGAAATTAAAAGGTGTATAGGACTATGTTGTTCCATACAAGTTGAGATTAGTTACAAAATTAAATAACTTGGTTCAATATTTCATGGCTTGGATGACATAATAATCGACTTACTTTAGAAGCCGCTTTTCACAAATGCAATCGTAAATAGTCTGGTTCAGAGTTCATAACAATAAACGATTTACTCGCTTTCTTTTCAACTGTAACGAAATTAATCAGCCGAACGAATCAGGTCTCGTTTTCTTTTCAACTATTACTCCATGTTACGAGTGGTAATCCATGTCACGAGTGGAACAAAAGCGATTTACCAAAATTAGACATAATCCATGCTATGAGTGGAGCAAAAGCAATAGCCTCTTTACAATAATTAACTCATGGGTATAAACAACACATTACAAAAAGGTAATCCATTCACGAGCCTAGCCTTTATTAGGATAAACCCTCTGATTGGGAGACGTAGATTACCAAGTAATCTCGGGATATCTGAATTCAGTTGATAGAGAAGTGTCTGTTTATATTTGCAGCGATTTCCGCTACCTCTTGCTGCCAAAGCTTCCCCAAAAGATGTAGCTGTATCGACACCATTACGCATGACACCTTGTCTTTAAGAGAGTCCGAATTACCCCCTTTTCTCTATATCCTCCCTTCTAGCCACGGAGTAGAACATTACTAAGTGTTAACGAAAACAGATTCTTCAGATTATTCAAAGTTCGTGATAAATAATTTATAATTTTGAGGAATTACAATGCTGATGATCTTGGTCAGATAGTAAAATTCAATGAAAAGACCATATATCCTCACATTTATTGGCAAATTTACTGTTCTTACTTTTAAATTATGAAGTGAAGTACAATGAAGCTATTTTGGCATATAAATAGTTTTAACCATGATTCCGCGATATATCAACGATCTTCTCATTCCAGCTTCAAATATATCCATTCACATGAAAAGGATTTATTTCAAACTTTAACCTTTGCTTGCATATGTTCAATTCGACTCTAGACAATCCATCTTTCATATTTCCGATTAAGCATTATAAACAACCCAATAATCTCTTTTTTTAAGAACGCGCTACATGAATGTCATCTTTCCGATTGTGTCATAGCTCAGGTTGATTTAGTTAATATGCATATTCCCACTGCTTTCCTATCTACCAATCCTACGTGAATAACGTGTGTGTGTGTGTGTGTTATTACTATAGTTTACATCATTGTTGTATTTGTATATATAAGTTGCATTTATAATTGATTTATCCTATAATTTGAGGACTGTATTTAAGATTAGTTTATTACGGAACCATGTGTATTATAGTACTACTACTACGACTACGAATTATTATTGCTAGTAGTATTGTTTTTGTTGTTGTTTAATGTCGCTAATTAATTTACTTCTCGTTGTTGAGGTGACTCCTTACGGATTTCTTCAAAATCGGGAATTTTATGTTTTAAAAAGCCAAAACCATCATGCTGATTTAGCAGGGAGGAACTTTAAGTGAGTTGCAACAGCTTCATGCAAAAATTTACAGAAAAAGATGTTCAAATTTGAAATTTTTAAGCAAGTAGTTCTTTTATATAGTACGATCTTAAAAGCTGGTCCACTAGGTTTTTCACAGGAAGCTAGACTGATCCTACATGTGGATGAAAAATATCAATAGGACAACATTACATCTGGAAGAGCAATCTTGATCAGTGGCTTGTTATGCAATGGTTAATTGACAATCATCTCTCTAGACAAACTCTGCATGAGTATAAAAATATAATTTGGTCAATATTACACCTGCAGAGTTATTACATTGGTCAATGACCTGGTATGCAAGAAACAACTAAAGGGTAGCTACTGGCAAGCTTTCTTATACACCCACGTTGGACGAGCCGGACTCCAACCCACGAGACAAAGGTTTGTATCTGAGTGAGACAGATTGTACAGCGGTGTCCTTAAAGGTGTTTTCGACTTTCTTCTATTTGATAGGAACGATTTAACACCTTTCCAGCATATGAGAGCTAGAAACAGATCTGTTTTCATTCCATGGCCAAAAATCTCAATTAAAATTTCATTTTTTTCTGGTACAACACACCCAGGTGTAGATGGTGAACAACATTTCTCATACTAAAACTTGTTCCATTCGAAATATTCTCTTTTCTTTCTTGTTGGATTTGTGGATACCTCCGACATCTTGCATGAATGGATATGAGCAAGAGTCTAGTTTGAAATTTGGTAATGAAACAAAAATGAGCATATAATAAAAAGGTTACTGCATTTGAATGGAAAAATATGAACTCGTTTATTCGGATGGATATACTGCACTCCCAATGTCGAGCAGTAGAGCCATCCGAAAAACTCGTTCATATTTTCCCATACAAAATCAGTAACCTATAAATATTGAACGATTCTGACAATATAACGGAGAAAAATAAAATGAGCATATAATAATTTGTCTTATCTTTGGGTCAACTCTTATAAAGCACCTATGTAGTTTTAAAGCAACTATTTTCTTTATCTTCTGACCTGACTTTGTGGTATGTCAGATAAAATAAAAAAGGAGAACACTCAAGATTATTATAGAAAGTTTTTGGACATAATGTATGATAATTTTTGGATAGATTTGCTTAACTTAGCCCGTCTCCCATTCTTGATAAGAATTTTTTTTTTAAATTTTTTATTTTAAGTCAGTCCAATTTCAAGAGTTAAATCCGGACACATGTGCAAAATTCCAGTAAATAGCACTCGCGCAAATTCGTTGTTGGGGTTTTAGTTTGTAAATATTTACTTCCTGGGTCCATGAATATAAATATTGTCCCGAATGAGGATCTGGATTTTGCATCAGTTATTTCTTTTCATTGATTATTTGAAGCTATAATTAGCTTTAAGATGGTGAGATAAGACTAATGTAGAAATATAAGGCGTCTTCATGGTACTTATTTTGAAATACTGTACGCTTGAATAGACAGGGTATCGTTGCCTACACTTAAACTGTTATAAGTCGTAAATTATAATACTATTTTTTAATACATGTATTACTGATATTTAAATTGTAAGCAATGGTACGAGCCCCTGTGCTCGAATATGGACAGAATCAACAACAAATCCTGAGACGGTATAATTACAGAGTTTGGCGTTTTAGAGGACGGAATACGTGAGAATAATCACTTTTCTGTACTTTAAATGTGTACATGTATAGAGTACAATACATATGGGTTATATATGTGCATTTATTCATTTTAAATTAAATATATTTTTTTCTTTTAAAATTTAACACTAATTTTCTTCAGCCAAAGTCTCTTCAGTCATGAATATTGAATGCTCTGCACTTCAATTGTCACAATAATACTTCCAGAAGAAAATTGTTGCTTTACAATGGTGGCCATGTACTAGTGTCAAAATAAGAGTGTATCAAACTGAATAGAAACAATTGAGGGTAATACAAATTTATTTAACAATATGCATAGATTTCATTGTGACATCACAGTGCACAACATTTAATCTGGATTTTAATGGATCACATTTTTAAGTTCATCTTGTCAAAACATTTTTACAAACCTTAACAATAAATTTGCCTTATGTACAGAGCCATTTTAAGAAGTTTGAGACCCTAGGCACAAACCCTAACCTTAAAAGTAACCACAATTGTGCCTCAATATCTCAGTCTTAGATACATAGTATTGCACTGCATTTCTATGTGCATGTGTGTCATTTTGTTAAATTTATTAATATAGCACTAAACTGCTAACACAACCAACACCAAAATTTTGTTTTTAGATTGCCATGGGGTCCCCTGATGCATGGGACTCTAAATAATGACACTCCAAAGGAATATACAAATCCAAATGAAGTAAATACTTGCCACTTACAGATATGTAGAATCAAATGTTAAAAATTGAAAAGCATTACTTAAATAGCCCGCATTGAAAGCCTACATGACCCGTGTGATTTGTACTTTAGTACTGGTAAGTAATTTCATGTTCTCGCAGATTTTGTTGTACTCTATCGATGAAACTGGTTACTGGAGACAACACCAAAATATTTTTAAAACACAAATATTTACATGTTTTCCATATATATATATATATATATATATATATATATATATATATATATATATATATATATATATATATATATATATAATATATGGTGTACACCATATATTATGTTTTCTAAATGTTTTAATAATAATGAAATGCAAAACAGACTTTGTTTTAAGCAATTTTGATACAGATTATTCACTTGTGACCTAGTTTAAGACACCTCCCAAGATATTTGTTGTTAGATTTATTAGGTCGCTGCCTTTCTGCCTCAATGGTGGTGTTGTATAGTGTGTTCTGATGTTGACAAACATTGGAACTAAGCATCAAATTTTCAGGAATACTTGGCAGCTCATATTGATGCTTTTCTGCAAACTAATATCATATTGCTGTAGGTGGACTTTACTTATCATGATGTCTTTTTTCCAATAAATTCAAATTCTGACACAGAGGTCTCACTAGGATTTTAAAACTAGGAGTCCAGGACTTCTAATTTAGTAAAAATAGGAGACCCACCAGCAAAAGTTGCAGTCTCACCAACAGAAATTGTAGTCCCCACTAAGCCAGAAATCATGTACTTTCATATACTTTCCTACACTTTGCTTGGTCACATCCGAATTATCAGTTATAGCAACTTTAGCACAGTTATAAATTTCATTGAAATCCTCATCATTTTTCTGTTTAACTATAAAACACTTGTCTAAATTTCCAAACAAAAATTTTGTCCAAGTCTCTTGATTTCGAGTTCACGGGCAATATTTATACGGCAGTAACCGGAAATGAAATCAATAACAGTGATTCGCCAATGTCGGTAATTGCAATTATGTTTTATATGTTGGCAGCAAATTATACAATCTGGTCATATATTTTTGTTATATCTTTGGCTGATAAAACCAGTATATACAGTCTTGAGTTTGGAGTGGAGAAATTCAAAGGCACCATGACAGGAAGCTGCAAACTTGGATATAAAAATGCACTGGAATCAATTTTTACATAAACAAATCCCTATTTCATATTGACCAACCACTCTAACAGTTAATTGTTATGTCATAATCCACTGTTGCTGATAATTGGCCTTATACTGTATGCTGTAATATAATCAAACTAGCCATGCAACTGACTAGCTACAATCGACCACCTCTGAGGGCGAAAGGTGAAATGACTACAGTCGACCATGTGACAGTGACAGCAATTTAAGCAAATTAATAAAACAACAGAAAAAATTAGTTTTATTGCATCTTCAATGAAAACTGATTACCTCTGAAGCATCAATATATACAATATATACTAAGGAATTTTTTTTTAAAAATTGTGTCAATATTCTACAATTTATTTGATATTGCCACAGCAATAACAAATGGCTATTTGTTTTGTCCTTCAAAGGGAGCCTTTAGCTGAGCCTTCAGTAACACATGCACCTTCATCAAAGCAAGCCTGCGACCTTTGATAAAAGAAGTAATCAACAAACTAAAATAAAAGCATTGCTTTAGTTTACATAGTGATTAGAACATATTTATTTTGCCACAAAAGTTTCCTCCTTGCAACAGAAACATGCATACGGAGGACTCGTGGTAGATTTTCTGTATCCCAAATCAAAAATTTGCATCCAAATATGTGTAATTAAGCATTTCCGAGATCTCTTTGACAGAAGCAAAAAATTTTAAAGTTCCACTGACCTGCATTTCAGTCAGCTTGAATGTGATGGAAGCCAAGAATGATGAAAAGAAGATAATTATCTTGAACAAAATTAAGCTTTCTAGGCTCTTTATTCAACATTTTTATTCGTTTCATTGAAGAAACATACTTAGCTTAATCCAGTTTTGGTATTTCTGGCTCCAAATTTTGGGAGCACACCACATTTTAAAGAGACAAAGAAAAATAGTATATTGTAGTTAATAAACTAGTAATACTAAAACAATGAGATAGTCATAGTTGTTTTGATAGTTTTGCCACATTAACTTTGTCCTGAACAGTGTACTGTCATTGCTTCTTACATTATTATAATAAACATTTTAATACTGATATTACTACATGTTAGAATTTTTTCCTAAAATGAGCTGAATTATTTAATTTTCTTTTCTGGATCCTGCTCAGTTTTAATTTTGGTGTTCACTCATTTGCCAGCATTTATTACCATAATTCTCATTTTTCTGAATTAACTTTCTGTCAAATTAAAAATTCATTGATTAAATGACAAATTATATATATGCATGAATTTTGTCCCAGTTGTTCTTAATTCAAACTTGAGATAAATTAAACCGTCATTCCCATAGGTTTACTTTCATCTTAAAAAATATGTTATACTAGGAGCCCATCAAAATCTTTGCTTTGCAAGTCAGCAGAAATGCAAACAAAGAGTATTTTAAATGTCTTGTATGTTGTGTAAAATTGATATAATATGCTGTTTAAAGCTTTTATCACCTTTAAGAACTTTTGCCATTTCTAGTGTCAACATGGATGGATATCAACTAAAGGAAAGTGCTAGGTATTATTTCTTACTTTTCTCCTGATGAAAAGTGTGTGCAAAGTGAGCACAGCAGACATAAGAAACGAAATTGTAAGAAACCTTTGATGTTTGCTCAAGGTACAACAGTGTCAATGGCAACTAGCTTTCCATTTCACATTGAATGTGGAAATATGGATTAAGAACATCAGCGATAACAACAATTAAACTGAAATATTGTGTAAAGTTTGGAAGGGTCTATATTTTCAATTTTGAACAACAATATTGTCAGCGTTTCAATTAGCATGGACATTTGCAAAAAAGATGTATAAGTATCTTGCTTTGTTGGTTATCATAGCATGATACACAGGAATAAAATATAAAAATAAATACTCATAATTGAACATTAAAAGAGATCAATCATCACACAGACATATCCTCCATTTTCTTCCAGCTTTCCTAGCTAATGCCACAGAATGGATAAGAATGATGATAATGAATCTGTGCCAGATCTCAGGCATGCTGAACTGGGAGAATGTGCAGAAGGAGGAGGTATTACATGTATCAAGAGTATATTGTGACATTGTTACACTTGTGCCAGTGCAAGCTCTTACTGTAATGTATTTAGTACAGCTGTGTTTGTGTCATTATAAAGTCTTGCAGAGTGTAGTGCAGTGAATTATGTTGTACTTCTGCATGTAATTGTCAGGCATGATTGTCTGAAACATTGTGCTAAAGTGCACCTTATAAGCAAATTCGAACTCTGTAATAATATTTGAGTATATATGGTTCTGTCCTAAAGGGATCCATAGCTGGTTATAGATGAACATAGTGTAGTAGGATGTAATATGGAGAAACTGCACTGGCATAAGTGGAGATTGGCAAAAAAAAGTAACTGAATATTTTGTGTAATTAATCGTTATGATGATATATACCTGCCAAGTTTTGAAACAGTAGACAAGAAAGGTCTCTGATTTATTTGAGAGATTTATGATAGAAGGGGTAGGGAGATGATTAGTGCGTAATCATTTCTTGATATCTGACATGTAATAATGAATTAAAAATGATATAATTATTTGGATTATGTAGCTTCATTATTATTCAGTAAATTTAAATGTAGATTGAAGCAAGAGGATAATTATTGAATACACTGAAAGGAAATTGTTTTGGCCTTGTGTAATAATAATAGGTGTGACAGTAAATAAGTAAGAGGATTATAATTTGTGGATACATGAAGACAAGATGTATCATAATGATAAAAGGTAGTAATTATGACTTTATTTAAAGAGGGTAACTCAATTAGTTAAGAACTAATCTACCTTGAGGCCCTCATTCAAAGGAATTTATTTATTTTTGCTGCATCTCTGAAGCCATTGTATATACTGGGTTTGGAAAGAGGAAATAGAGTGGGCATTTCTAATCTCAACTGGAATATTATTCAATAGCAAAGTTCCAGAGTATTGGAAACTTTTTTTAAATAATTCCTTATTTGGTTTGGAAATTTTGTAATGTTTGGTAGACATTGATCGCAGGTGGGGAGTATTTCCAGGTAGCCTATACTTGAATAGTGATTGTAAATATTCAGGAGCACTATTATTGGCTATCCTGTACATTAATTTGGCTTTTCTTAAACAGATTCGGTCTTGAATAGGTAGTATTTTTAACTTACCAGCTAAATTTTCCTTGCTTTCTTTCTGGATTGATATTAACTCAAAAGCTCTTTTTTGAAGATGTGCCAGCTTTGCTAAGTTTTTATCATTTGAATTACCCCATACTGTATTACAGTAGTCTAAATAGGGTTGTATGTAACTGTTATAAAATAGTTTTCTGTGCTTTTCTGGGAAAAAGTGTCTTATCCTACTGAGAAGCCATAAACTTGAGTTGACTTTTTTACTGATATGTTCGATATATTCAGTCCATGATAGGATATTATCTACCAAAACACCAAGTAGACTATTGTGACAGACCATTTGCAACCTTTTATCCTTCCATGTCAGACATAGTTCATCGCTATCAAGTTTTGTTCTTTGTTTCTGTGTTGAGATAAGTAATATTTTAGTTTTACCAGTATTAACAACCATGCCATTGCATGTGCACCAGTATTCTAGTTTGTTTAGGGCATTCTGTAAAGAAATTTCGAGTTTTGTGTTTTGGATGTCTGACAATGTTGTGTCATCTGCATAGAGATCTGTAGATGATACTGAGTCCTTTAATACAAGTGGTAGGTCATTAATAAATAAAATAAACAGTAATGGACCCAGAATTGAGCCTTGTGGTACTCCACATCTAATTGTTTCAGGTTCAGACAGAACATTATTAATATAAACATGTTGTGTTCTCTCACTTAAGTATGAAGTAAACCATCTAACTGTGCTTTCATCACATTGGTAGATTTTCAGTTTCTTCAAAAGGATTTCATGATCTACCATGTCAAAGCTTTCCTGAAATCTACAAATACAGAACCTATTATTCTACCTTGATCAAGTGCTTGAAGCCATTTATCAGTTAGGGAGATCAAGGCAGTCTCACATGAGTGTTTTTGTCTAAAGCCTGATGATTATGGTATAACAGAAAGTGTTTGGTTAAATATGATATGAATGAATCATGAACATGCTTTTCAATCAATTTTGACAAGTTTGGTAGTATTGAGATTGGCCTGTAGTTATCAGCATCATTCTTAGGACCAGATTTGTGAATAGGAGTTACTTTTGCAGTTTTCCATATTTTGGGAACAGATGAGGATGCAATACTTAAATTGATTATGAATGTTAAGCTATCTGCAATAGCAGAGGCAGAAGATTTAATGAGTTGTGGACCAATCTGATCAAGTCCTGTAGCTTTCTTAGTATCAAGTTCACTGAGATATTTCTTAACAAAGTTTTTTGAGACTAGTGGGATGGAGAAACATACCTCCTTAGAGATTTTGCTGCTGCAGAACTTTTTCAGTTCAATAAAGTTGTTTTCAATCACTGGTTCTTTTAACTTTGTGGTAACATTGGTAAAAAAAAAACATTGAAAACATTTGCAATGTCATTGTCATCAGTGACTATGGTGTCGTTTACCAGAAGTGAGTGGATTTTATTTATCTGATCTTTGTGTGTTCCTCCAGTGAGTTCATTGAAGACTTTCCAAATGCAGTTTTTGTCGTTCTTTTTGTTTTCAAGCAATGATTGATAATAATTTTGTTTAGCTTTTTTAATCATATTTGTTATTTTATTTCTCCATACTTTATATTGTGCATGGTTTCCCATAGCCTCAAATTGGTCTCTTGTTTTCAAAGCATCAAGGATTTCAGTTGTAAGCCAATTAGGTTGGATTCCATTCTATACTCGATGTACTTTTAGTGGTGCATGCTTAGAGACAACATCCATAAATAAGTCAGTCCAAACCTCAGAGCTTCATCTATGTCATCTAAATTTTGGATCATCTTCCATGGAGTTTTATATAGGTCTTTGATAAATTGTTCTTCATTAAAATTTTTGCATGATCTGTAAGTGATAGTTTTGTATGTATTTTTCTTATTTCTCTTGCATTTAACCTTCCTTGTCAAAAAAGTAGGATAGTGGTCACTAAGACCAACTTTTGGTATGTTAACAAGTTACATTGTCTGGTAGGTTGGTATAAATGTGATCAATAAGAGTGCATGATGTTTCTGTTACCCTAGTGGGGTCATTTAGCATCTGTACTAGGCCTAATGATTCAATAAATTCTGTCCAGTTTTTCCTTATTTGAGTATTGAGAAGGTCTTTATTTATATCACCAAGTATATATGTTTCTTTATCCTGTGCAAGAACATTTTCAATTTGTTTCAAAAAGTTATCATTCCAAATTGCTTTGGAGGAAGGTGGTCTATAAATGAAACCAACTAGAAATGATTTTGCATTATTTTGATAAATTTTGACCCAAATAATCTCAATTTCTTGTGACTCCAAGTCAAGTCGCCTTTCTGCATTTACCTCTTCCCTAATGTTTACAACAAGACCTCCCCCAGCTGTCTCTCTGTCCCTGCGTAATCGTTTATTGTAGCCTTGACAATGAAATAGATCATCATTGTGGTTAGCATTTAGTTTGGTTTCAGTGAGTCCTAAAACAGCTATATTATTTTCCTTGGAAAATAACATTAACTTAATTTGGTTTATTTTTCCCACTAAACCCTGTACATTTAAGTGACCTACGTTAAAACCTTTTGCATTTAGTTTGATATCAATTATATGTATATCATGCAATGGGTTACCCCCGTAGATTGTCTTAATACTACTTTTATCATTTTTACATTCTATTTCCATACTTAAATGTTCATATATATTACCATCTTTAAAGTCACATACAGATCCTGAAAATCCATTAACATTTACATTTACAACAGTGTCCATTGGATATTTAGAGTCAAGAGTCTCTCTAGGTAAATTTTGATTTGTTATGGATGAAGCATTGGTGTTCTCCTCTTTGCCAACTTCCTAGTATGTATAATAATACATTGATTGACAGAGTCTTTGTTTGTGTCAAATTTATGACATCTGAAGCACTCAATCTGTTTGCCATGATGGCATACCTGTGTCATATGGCCAGTTTCCCCACAGTAGATACAGTACTCTTCATTATAGTGTCTGAAAATAGGGGCATACATGTTGATATTTCTCAGTAGTTGAGAGGTTCCTTTTCTGCTTAAATGAATTTTGTCTCTGTGGTAGAGACTTAGGTTGATATCCTGTTTCTGAAGAAAGAAAGATGTGTATTGAGGAATGTACTGTAGGTTGAAGTCTTTGCATAGGTCAATTATCAGATCATTGATTTCTTTCTCCCTGATGTCAACACGAGGTGGTAGGCCTGATATGATTATTTTACATGTATCTGGACTGCAGTACCTAGCAGCATACAGTAAACTTTCAAAATCTGTCCTGATTTGGCTTAGTGACCTTCCATCCCTGGCATCATTTCCACCTACTAAAATAATAATTTGGTTGTATTTAGTTAGGTCAGTATTCATGAGTCTTTCCGTGATACTATTGATTTTTGCACCTCTTAGAGTCTGTACATCTGTTTTAAAAAGTCTCCTTGGTATTATACTTTTCAGTTTTGATGAGCCAATTATTAGAGACCTATCTTTTCTGGCTTGAGATTTTTTTTGTGTTGGACTCTGGTCTATATTTTAGACACATCTCTTGGAGGAAGGGGTGTTGAACTGGGGGTCTCCATTGTATGAGTTAATTTAGCTGACTCATTTGTCTGAGCACTGGGAAGTGCCATTTTTGATACATGCAACAGACTTTTCTGAGCTGAGGGACATGGGTGTATACTTATTGTAGTTGCAGGTGTGACACCTGACTCAGAGGGGGATACTCTTGTTTGCAATGCAATATTACTTTGGATCCCAGTTGTTATTTGCATGGTCCCTTTACATTTCCTTTTGGCTGGTATTGGGATTGTCTGTGTCTGAGCATCTGACATTGTTTTTATTTGGGAGTCTGTCTGAATTGCTGTTTCACATGAGGTTATGTGTTCATTAATCCTCTCCTGTGATGACTTAATAGCAAGTAACTGTAGTTTTAAATCTTCAATTTGGGCCTCCAAGTTCCTAATTGCTTTTTGATGTCCATACATGGAGAAATCTGTATGGTTTAAACCATCACTGCAATGGTCATAATAATTTATGGAGGGTGTCATTACCTGACACTCTGTGGGGGTGTTAATTTTATTGCCTGAGTCATAAAGGTCAGAGACTTTAGAAGTTTCATGTTTGGAATTACATCTACCTACTGGTGTAGATGTCAGCACATAACTGCCTTTAACATGGGTATTCTCATCCTGTCTACATTTACTGATAATACAGTCTAACCATCTGAAACAGTTCCGCCCTTGTATGTGTAAGACAGATGTTGTTTTATACAGTGTAGCTGTCACAGTGTTTTCCTCTTGTATTCTGTATATAATACCATTTTGAACACTTGCACTACATGAAGTCATGCAAAGTTCTGAATCCAGAATATGTTTTACAAACTCAAACTTTTGTGGATCTATATGCACAGTGATACTGTACTTATTATGTTTAACCCTCAGGAATTCTGGATACATATCAGCCATATTGGATAATATCCAGATCATCACCTGCACCATTGTTTTCATTTTCACTCTGTACATCACTTTCTTGCATGGGATTATCTGTGTGGATCTGATCTTCAAGTATATCAGACATATTAAAGCCAGAAAATGATGCGTCTGATTTTTTTCCTTTCTCTTGTTCATAACAGTGATAGAAAGTATCTTATGGAATCCTTATATATGACTAGCACATATCCAATAACTTTTGAAAAAAATGAAACTTGCATTATGTGTTTTAGTTGGTATCATCTAAAGTTCAGATTTGGCAGATGTAGTTCAATTTAAAATAATCCACTTTGTTAGCCATCTTGGATGACCTAAATCCTTTGTTTTGAACAGGATTCCACATTTGCTTGAAAAATATGAAAGTGTGCACATTAAATTTCACTCACACTACCTTAATATCATCATAATCCACAGCATAAATTATGGCAATTGGTATTAGCATATTTAACACCAGTTTTTACAAAAGGTTCATTGAATTGTGTGGAGCTGTGTTAGAACTATCCATACATGGCAGCCATCTTGAAGCTAAACTAATGTTCAGGGTTTTCCAGGATGCTGAAATCCATATAAAAGTACATATACATTTTCATTTCTGGATGTGTGAAAAATCTGACCCCTTAGTCCTTAGTATTTAAGTATTTTAATAAATTTTTAAGACAATACATTACAGAGTAAGTTACTGAACTTTAGGATTTTGATCCTAAACCTGCTGTGGGGAAATTTGTTAGTCTTTTTAAGAATAATGTAAATGTAGTATGCTGTGTTGCTTAACGATGACAAAAAAGTAAATGGAATGAATATGGTCATTTGTTTCTTCTTTCATTGTCTTAGAAAATCTATTGATTTGAAAATGAATTAAACTAATTAAATAAATCAATATAGAAAAGAAAGTAATCTCTTTCTGTATTCCTTCTAACTGCACAAAAAAAGAATGGTAAGGTAAAAGTACTGAGAATTTGTATAGATGCAACATTCCAATTGTGCATCAGCACATAGTTTTGCTTAAAAACATGCATTAACAAACATTTCTCTTCAACATTTGTTTTCATCTAATATGATTTGATGTAAAACTTTAGATTTATTATTCATTATCTTTTTTCAGATACATATCAAAATTAGTGTACTGAGAATAATTTTAATTTTTTTTTGTTTTTATTGCTGTAATTGCATCTCTTTGCATACACATTATTACGAGTCTATGCTATTAAAAATAAATAACTGAAAAAAAGTCAAAAGCACCAAAATTTGTAAAATTCAACAATAATTTATTTCCCTATAATACAAGGTGAAAATGAAAAAGAACTTATGGTATAGCGAACTAAATCCCAATATAATCCTAGAATTACAGACACAAGTTCTAATAATAAAAGTTTATAAACTTTAGATCCAAATAAACATGTTTACTTCAGTTAATAATGATCATGATATTAAACACATACACATAGAGAATATTTTAACTATGTATTAGTTGTTTAAAGAATTTAAAAAAAAATCAATAATTCAGGTCGAGTAGAAAGTAAACTTGATTTTGGACAAAGTAAAGTCTAACATACAATGTTACATTACAATAGTATATTATGAAATTAAAATAAACAAACAAACAATGCAAATTAAATGTACATAACATTAATATCCAAACAAGAAAAATCTTGAAGTTATTGTTGAAGTACAGTGGCTACTGTCCAAAATGTTGGTGCTTTTCATATAGAATAGGAACAGACACAACTTTTAAATAGAAGTACAGGCTGAAGTGTAGGTAAATTGTTACATGTAGGTAAAAAAATAACAATAAAAAACAAATGTGCTTTATGGTATAATTTTAGTACCACTGAAGATATTTCCCAGCAAGTTAGAAGACGAAGAATTGGCCAAAGATCATGATGGAAACAGTGGTAAAGGTGCTGGAGGTACTTGTCTGTTCTTTGTTTTTTATGTGACTGGAGTCACGGGTAGTATAGCTGCAGGTAGTGTGACAAAGGTATTACTTCTTTAGCAGGGAGAATAATTGCATAGGCATATTCCCTGCAGGGAGAATAACTGCATAGGCATATTCCCAGCAGGGAGAATAACTGCATAGGCATATTCCCAGCAGGGAGAATAACTGCATAGGCATATTCCTAGCAGGGAGAATAACTGCATAGGCATATTCCCTGCATGGAGAATAATTGCATAGGCATATTCCCTGCAGGGAGAATAATTGCATAGGCATATTCCCTGCATGGAGAATAATTGCATAGGCATATTCCCTGCATGGAGAATAATTGCATAGGCATATTCCCTGCAGGGAGAATAATTGCATAGGCATATTCCCTGCAGGGAGAATAATTGCATAGGCATATTCCCTGCATGGAGAATAATTGCATAGGCATATTCCCTGCATGGAGAATAATTGCATAGGCATATTCCCTGCAGGGAGAATAATTGCATAGGCATATTCCCTGCAGGGAGAATAATTGCATAGGCATATTCCCAGTAGGGAGAATAACTGCATAGGCATATTCCCAGCACTGAGAGTAACTACACTGGCATCTTCTAAGCAGTGAAAATAACTACATATCTACATAAGCATGTTCCCAGAATACATACATCAAGCAACAATCCAAGTTGTGACTAAAAAGTGGTTTATTTGTAACCATAAATTCAGAATTATTTAGTGAAAATTCTCAACTGACCTAGAATTAAAATGCATACTGAAAAATGGCTTTAGCACTTTATAATTACAAGCATGTACTATCAATGTTAATGCAGATATAGTTAGTTGGTCATATCAACATGGGCTTTTCACCATTAGATTTCATATAATACCTAGTTGGTCATACCAACATGGGATTTTCACCAATAGATTTCATATACTACCAAGTTGGTCATATAAACATGGGATTTTCACCATTAAATTTCATATAATACCTAGTTGGTCATATCAACATGGGATTTTCACCAATAGATTTCATATAATACCTAGTTGGTCATATCAACATGGGATTTTCACCATTAGACTTCATATGATACCTAGTTGGTCATATCAACATGGGATTTTCACCATTAAATTTCATATAATACCTAGTTGGTCGTATTAACATGGGATTTTCACCAATATATTTCATATAATATTTAGTTGGTCATATCAACATGGGATTTTCACCAATACATTTCATATGATACCTAGTTGGTCATATCTACATGGGCTTTTCACCATTAGACTTAATATGATACCTAGTTGGTCATATCAACATGGGCTTTTCACCATTAGATTTCATGTAATACCTAGGTCATATCAACATGGGATTTTCACCAATAGATTTCATATGATACCTAGTTGGTCATATCAACATGGGAGTTTCACCAATAGATTTCATATGATACTGATTGGTCATATCAACATGGAATTTTCACCAATAGATTTCATATGATACCTAGTTGGTCATGTCAACATGGAATTTTCACCAATAGATTTCATATGATACCTAGTTGGTCATATCAACATGGGATTTTCACCAATAGATTTCATATAATACCTAGTTGGTCATATCACATGGGATTTTCACCATTAGATTTCATGTAATACCTAGGTCATATCAACATGGGATTTTCACCAATACATTTCATATGATACCTAGTTGGTCATATCTACATGGGCTTTTCACCATTAAATTTCATGTAATACCTAGGTCATATCAACATGGAATTTTCACCAATAGATTTCATATAATACCTAGTTGGTCATATCAACATGGGATGTTTCACCAATAGATTTCATATGATACTGATTGGTGATATCAACATGGGAGTTTCACCAATAGATTTCATATGATACTGATTGGTCATATCAACATGGAATTTTCACCAATAGATTTCATATGATACCTAGTTGGTCATATCAACTTGGGATTTTCACCAATAGATTTCATATGATACCTAGTTGGTCATGTCAACATGGGATTTTCACCAATAGATTTCTTATGATACCTAGTTGGTCATATCAACATGGGCTTTTCACCAATAGATTTCATATAATACCTAATTGGTCATATTAACATGGGATTTTCACCAATAGATTTCATATGATACCTAGTTGGTCATATCAACATGGGATTTTCACCAATAGATTTCATATGATACCTAGTTGGTCATGAATGAAATGGTGCGAGTTGTATGTCAAATGTCTGCCAGAAATTGTATATCACTGTGAATTGATATTTTTCTGTGAGACAGTTTTTGCTGTTGTGCAGAAAGGGTTATTTTTTTCATGGAAATACATTTGACATGGAAAAGCATCCAGTTTGGCGTCAAGATGCATTTTATGGAGAAAGATATCAAGTTGTCATAGAAATACTCTTCAAGGAAAAAGGTATAGAGTTGTAATAGAGATGCCTTTGATAGTTAAAGGAATTGAGTTGTCATGGAAATACATTTCATGGAAAAGGGTACAAAGTAATCATGGATATGCCTTTCATTGTAAAATGTATCAATGTAAAAATTATCAAGTTGCCATGGTATTCCTTTCATAGTGAAAAGTATCAAGTAGCCATGGTATTCCTTTCATAGTGAAAAGTATCAAGTAGCCATGGTATTCCTTTCATGGTGAAAAGTATCAAGTTGCCATAGATGCCTTTCATGGTGAAAAGTATCAAGTTGCCATGGTATTCCTTTCATGGTGAAAAGTATCAAGTTGCCATGGTATTCCTTTCATGGTGAAAATTATCAAGTTGCCATGGTATTCCTTTCAAGTTGAAAAGTATCAAGTTGCCATGGTATTCCTTTCATGGTGAAAATTATCAAGTTGCCATGGTATTCCTTTCATGGTGAAAAGTATCAAGTTGCTATGGTATTCCTTTCATGGTGAAAATTATCAAGTTGCCATGGTATTCCTTTCATGGTGAAAATTATCAAGTTTTCATGGTATTCCTTTCATGGTGAAAAGTATCAAGTTGTTATGGTATTCCTTTCATGGTGAAAAGTATAAAGTTGCCAAGCTATTTCTTTCATGGTTAAATGTATCAAGTCGTCATGGATACCTTTCATGAAGAGAGGTATCATATTGTCATGACCTTTTATAGTGAAACTTTTTGAGTTGTCATGGATATGATGTAATGGTGAAGGGTATCATGTCATCATGGAAATGCCTTTAATCATAAAATGTATCAAGTTGCCATGCTATTTCTTTCATGGTGAAAGGTATCTAATTGGTAAGGAGATGCCTTTATTGAAGAAAAGTATCAAGTTGTCATTAAAATGACTTTTATGGGAAAGGTGTCCGATTTGCCATGGACATACATTTGAAAAGGGAGTCCAATTTGGTATGGACATGTGTTAAATGGTAAATGTAGTCCAGTTTGACATGGACAAGTCCTTCATATATAAGGGTGGTGACAATGGTGTTTGTAATGGTGATGGTGAAGGAGGCTCATTTTTTATAGTATGAAATGTTTCTTTGATTTGCTGGCAAAGATAGTGATTGCCAGCAAACTGAATACAAGGCTATTTTGTTCTTTTAGGCCTTAGGGTGATGGCTAATATACATTTCAAAATGAAAGCAAATTAGTTTATCCCCACAAATGATAAAATGCTCATGTCGGTATTGATTTGTACATATCATCAAGCATATAAATGACTGTATTAAATCAATGCTAACTATTGTAAGGATTGGACAATTTATGCTTCACCCATTTGTACAAAGTGTATCAGATTAGATAGTTTATAAGTACTACAATCATTTGTAAAGTTTGGGTCAGATTGAAAATTTTATACAACACCCATTTGTTCAGTGTGTCTCAGAATGGAAATATATACTACAACAATTTATATAGTGTTTACCAGATTAGACTATTTATGCTACAATCATTTCTACAGTGGATCAGATGGGATAATTTATATAACACCCATTTTTAAAGTGTGTTTTAAATTGGTAAATTTCTACTAAAACCCTTTTTTCAGGGTATATCAAATTGGACAGTTTATACTTCAAACATTTGTAAAGAGTGTATAAGATTGGACAGTTTATACTGCAACCATTTGCACAGAGTGTATCAGATCAGAGAGTTTATACTGCAACCATTTACACAGATTGTATTATATTGAATAGTTTATACTGCAACCATTTGCACAGATTGTATCAGATTGAATAGTTTATACTGCAACCATTTGTACAGAGTGTATAAGATTGAATAGTTTATACTGCAACCATTTCCACAAATTGTATTAGATTAGACAGTTTATAATGCAACCATTTGCACAGATTGTATCAGATTAAATAGTTTATACTGCAACCTTTTGCACAGATTGTATCAGATTGAATAGTTTATGCTGCACCATTTCCACAAATTGTATCAAATCAGACAGTTTATACTGCAACCATTTGCACAGATTGTATCAGATTGAATAGTTTATACTGCAACCAATTGCACAGATTGTATCAGACTGAATAGTTTATACTGCAACCATTTGCACAGATTGTGTCAGATCAGACAGTTTATAGTGCAACCATTTGTACAGAGTGTATAAGATTGGACAGTTTATACTGCAACCATTTGCACAGAGTGTATCAGATCAGATAGTTTATACTGCAATCATTTGCACAGATTGTATTAGATTGAATAGTTTATACTGCAACCATTTGCACAGATTGTATCAGATTGAATAGTTTATACTGCAACCATTTGTACAGAGTGTATAAGATTGAATAGTTTGTACTGCAACCATTTCCACAAATTGTATCAGATCAGACAGTTAATACTGCAACCATTTGCACAGATTGTATCAGATTAAATAGTTTATACTGCAACCTTTTGCACCGATTGTATCAGATTGAATAGTTTATACTGCAACCATTTGCACAGATTGTATCAGATCAGACAGTTTATACTGCAACCATTTGTACAGAGTGTATAAGATTGAATTGTTTATACTGCAACCATTTGCACAGTGTATAAGATTGAATAGTTTATACTGCAACCATTTGCACAGATTGTATCAGATTGAATAGTTTATACTACAACCATTTGCACAGATTGTATCAGATCAGACAGTTTATACTGCTTCCATTTGCACAGATTGTATCAGATCAGACAGTTTATACTGCAACAATTTGCACAGAGTGTATAAGATTGAATAGTTTAAACTGCAACCATTTGCACAGATTGTATCAGATCAAACAGTTTATACTGCAACCATTTGCAGAGTTTATAAGATTGAATAGTTTATACTGCAACCACTTGCACAGATTGTATCAGATCAAACAGTTTATGCTGCAACCATTTGCACAAATTGTATCAGATCGGACAGTTCATTCTACAACTGTTTGTACAAATTGTGTATCAGATTGGAAAATTTATACTAGAACCATTTTCACAGTGGATAAGATTGGACAGTTTTTACTACAACCATTTTCACAGATTGTAACATTGCATAGTTTATAATTCAACCATTTTGACAGTGTATCAGATTGTAGTTTATACTACATTCATTTTCACAGTGTATCAGATTGGACAGTTTATACATCAACCATCTTGACAGTGTATCAGATTGTAGTTTATACTACATCCATTTTGACAGTGTATCAGATTGTAGTTTATACTACATCCATTTTGACAGTGTATCAGATTGTAGTTTATACTACATCCATTTTGACAGTGTATCAGATTGTAGTTTTTACTATATCCATTTTGACAGTGTATCAGATTGTAGTTTATACTACATCCATTTTGACAGTGTATCAGATTGTAGTTTATACTACATCCATTTTGACAGTGTATCAGATTGTAGTTTATACTATATCCATTTTGACAGTGTATCAGATTGTAGTTTATACTACATCCATTTTGACAGTGTATCAGATTGTAGATTATTATACTACATCCATTTTGACAGTGTATCAGATTGTAGTTTTTACTACATCCATTTTGACAGTGTATCAGATTGTAGTTTATACTACATCCATTTTGACAGTGTATCAGATTGTAGTTTATACTACATCCATTTTGACAGTGTATCAGATTGTAGTTTATACTACATCCATTTTCAGTGTATTAGATTATACAGTTTATACTACATCCATTTTGACAGTGTATCAGATTGTAGTTTATACTACATCCATTATCACAGTGTATCAGATTGTAGTTTATACTACATCCATTTTCACAGTGTATTAGATTCTACAGTTTATACTACATCCATTTTGACAGTGTATCAGATTGTAGTTTATACTACATCCATTTTGACAGTGTATCAGATTGGAGTTTATACTACATTCTTTTTGACAGGATATCAGATTGTAGTTTATACTATATCCATTTTGACAGTGTATCAGATTGTAGTTTACACTACATCCATTTTCACAGTGTATTACATTGTACAGTTTATACTACATCCATTTTGACAGTGTATCAGATTGTAGTTTATACTATATACATTTTCACAGTGTATTAGATTGTACAGTTTATACTACATCCATGTTGACAGTGTATCAGATTGTAGTTTATACTACATCCATTTTGACAGTGTAACAGATTGTAGTTTATACTACATCCATTTTGACAGTGTATCAGATTGTAGTTTATACTACATCCATTTTCACAGTGTATTAGATTGTATAGTTTATACTACATTCATTTTGACAGTGTATCAGATTGTAGTTTATACTACATCCATTTTGACAGTGTATCAGATTGTAGTTTATACTACATCCATTTTCACAGTGTATTAGATTGTACAGTTTATACTACATCCATTTTGACAGTGTATCAGATTGTAGTTTATACTACATCCATTTTGACAGTGTATCAGATTGTAGTTTATACTACATCCATTTTCACAGTGTATCAGATTGTAGTTTATACTACATCCATTTTGACAGTGTATCAGATTGTAGTTTATACTACATCCATTTTGACAGTGTATCAGATTGTAGTTTATACTACATCCATTTTCACAGTGTATTAGATTGTACAGTTTATACTACATCCATTTTGACAGTGTATCAGATTGTAGTTTATACTACATCCATTTTCACAGTGTATTAGATTGTACAGTTATACTACATCCATTTTGACAGTGTATTAGATTGTAGTTTATACTACAACTATTTTGACAGTGTATCAGATTGTAGTTTATACTACCTCCATTTTGACAGTGTATCAGATTGTAGTTTATACTATATCCATTTTGACAGTGTATCAGATTGTAGTTTATATTACATCCATATTGACAGTGTAACAGATTGTAATTTATACTACATCCATTTTGACAGTGTATCAGATTGTAGTTTATACTATATCCATTTTGACAGTGTATCAGATTGTAGTTTATACTACATCCATTTTGACAGTGTATCAGATTGTAGCTGATTATACTACATCCATTTTGACAGTGTATCAGATTGTAGTTTTTACTACATCCATTTTGACAGTGTATCAGATTGTAGTTTATACTACAACCATTTTGACAGTGTATCAGATTGTAGTTTATACTACATCCATTTTGACAGTGTATCAGATTGTAGTTTATACTACATCCATTTTGACAGTGTATCAGATTGTAGTTTATACAACATACATTTTGACAGTGTATCAGATTGTAGTTTATACTACATCCATTTTCACAGTGTATTAGATTGTACAGTTTATACTATATCCATTTCGACAGTGTATCAGATTGTAGTTTATACTACATCCATTTTGACAGTGTATCAGATTGTAGTTTATACTACATCCATTTTGATAGTGTATCAGATTGTAGTTTATACTACATCCATTTTCAGTGTATTAGATTATACAGTTTATACTACATCCATTTTGACAGTGTATCAGATTGTAGTTTATACTACATCCATCTTCACAGTGTATCAGATTGTAGTTTATACTACATCCATTTTCACAGTGTATTAGATTGTACAGTTTATACTACATCCATTTTGACAGTGTATCAGATTGTAGTTTATACTACATCCATTTTGACAGTGTATCAGATTGTAGTTTATACTACATTCATTTTGACAGGGTATCAGATTGTAGTTTATACTATATCCATTTTGACAGTGTATCAGATTGTAGATTATACTACATCCATTTTCACAGTGTATTAGATTGTACAGTTTATACTACATTCATTTTGACAGTGTATCAGATTGTAGTTTATACTATATACATTTTCACAGTGTATTAGATTGTACAGTTTATACTACATCCATTTTGACAGTGTATCAGATTGTAGTTTATACTACATCCATTTTGACAGTGTAACAGATTGTAGTTTATACTACATCCATTTTGACAGTGTATCAGATTGTAGTTTATACTACATCCATTTTCACAGTGTATTAGATTGTACAGTTTATACTACATCCATTTTGACAGTGTATCAGATTGTAGTTTATACTACGTCCATTTTGACAGTGTATCAGATTGTAGTTTATACTACATCCATTTTCACAGTGTATTAGATTGTACAGTTTATACTACATCCATTTTGACAGTGTATCAGATTGTAGTTTATACTACATCCATTTTGACAGTGTATCAGATTGTAGTTTATACTACATCCATTTTGACAGTGTATCAGATTGTAGTTTATACTATATCCATTTTGACAGTGTATCAGATTGTAGTTTATACTACATCCATTTTGACAGTTTATCAGATTGTAGTTTATACTACATCCATTTTCACAGTGTATTAGATTGTTCAGTTTATACTACATCCATTTTGACAGTGTATCAGATTGTAGTTTATACTACATCCATTTTCACAGTGTATTAGATTGTACAGTTTATACTACATCCATTTTGACAGTGTATCAGATTGTAGTTTATACTACCTCCATTTTGACACTGTATCAGATAGTAGTTTATACTACATCCATTTTGACAGTGTATCAGATTGTAGTGTATACTACATCCATTTTCACAGTGTATCAGATTATACAGTTTATACTACATCCATTTTGACAGTGTATCGGATTGTAGTTTATACTACATTCGTTTTGACAGTCTATCAGATTGCAGTTTATACTACATCCATTTTCACAGTGTATTAGATTGTACAGTTTATACTACATCCATTTTGACAGTGTATCAGATTGTAGTTTATACTACATCCATTTTGACAGTGTATCAGATTGTAGTTTATACTACATCCATTTTGACAGTGTATCAGATTGTACAGGTGATACTACAACCATTTTGACAGTGTATCAGATTGTAGTTTATACTACAACTATTTTGACAGTGTATCAAATTGTAGTTTATACTACATCCAATTTGACAGTGTATCAGATTGTAGTTTATACTACATCCATTTTGACAGTGTATCAGATTTTAGTTTATACTACATCCATTTTGACAGTGTATCAGATTGTACAGTTGATACTACAACCATTTTGACAGTGTATCAGATTGTAGTTTTTTACTACAACCATTTTGACAGTGTATCAAATTGTAGTTTATATTACATCCATTTTGACAGTGTATCAGATTGTAGTTTATACTACATCTATTTTCACAGTGTATCAAATTGTACAGTTTATACTACAATCATTTTCAGTGTAACTGATTGGAAAATTTGTATTACTCCAATTTCTATTGTGTGTATCAAATTGGACAATTTATACTAGACCTATTTAGTATATACTGTATCAGATTGAATAATTTCTACTATAATCATTTTACAGCATGGACAATTGGACAATTTATTCTAGATCCATTTACATGCATATAGTGTGTATCAGACTGAATAATTTATATTACAACCATTTTTAAAGTGTGTATCAGATGGTCCAGTTAAACTATACCCATTTCACAGTATTTATAAGTAGGGAAATGTTATACTACAACCATTTTACTGTATGTATTAGATAAAATGTTTCAATAATATTGCAGCAGATTTTTGTTTTTAAGTCAGGAAAAGACTTCTAAGTTTGCTTGCATGTCCAAATGGCAGAAAATTACAGTACCAAAATACATTTTCTATAAAAGAAAGAAATTTAAAGATATACATTTTTTAGAATGTTCATTTTCATATTTTTAAATTTCAACTTCATTTGAATTTTTTTTATAAATAAGTATGATTTCTGCATGCAGGTACAAAAGTTTCCCAATTCATGACAGTAAGAGTTTTTACCAAGTTGTCAGCATTGGAAAATGCTTAAAGATGAGATGGTATTATTAAGAGAACAAAGAATGGAAACATGACATCATGTTCATGCAATGATGTAGTGTTACATGCCCCAAATTTTAATACTGTCTTAATATTTGCTAATCAATAAATCATTTTGTGCCATAAGCATTTCAACTTATGAGGTTGATTGTTTCATTTAATATTTTCAAGAAATGTAGCTTAACAAGATCAGCATCATCTATAAGATTAAAAAGTATAATACTTTCTAATACCTAAGGCTGTGACCAAAGAAAAAATGTTTGCATATATTAAGTACAATAATTTATATTTCTTTGTAGCTTGGAAAGAGATGGATAAAGCACAGGAGACCAGTTTGACAGGGGAGTCAGGTGAGATATCAGTTTTAATATCAAATGTCTTTGGATATATATTTTGAATTTTACATCTGCAGTCCTACAATTGACAAGTACACTGTTTGCTGAAAGTGTTGCCAGCACATATTTGTATGGTAAACTCTTTCATTATTGTAAAATGTTATATAATTATTGCTTTCAAAAATATTTACTTGAAAATTTAAACAAAAGCCACCTTTTCTGAGTTTTAAAAATCCATATTGACCACATGTCAGCTTTGTTGCACCATCTCATATCTTGCTATCACAAGCTAGCCTGAGTTATAAAATACTTTGCAGTCAGTGATGGTGAGCAAGAGTTATTGGCCTAAGTATTACTCATATTTAAAAAAATGAGTGGGCACATTAATTTGATGCTGCCCACCTTTACACGCACCCACTCATCTGTATATTCATATTTAAAGAAATAAGTGGGCAGATTGATTTGATGCTGCTCACACTTACACCCACTCATCTGTATATTCATATAAAAAGAAATAAGTGGGCAGATTGATTTGATGCTGCCCACCCTTACACCCACACATCTGTATATTCATATAAAAAGAAATAAGTGGGCAGATTGATTTGATGCTGCCCACCCTTACACCCACACATCTGTATATTCATATAAAAAGAAATAAGTGGGCAGATTAATTTGATGCTGCCCACCCTTACACCCACACATCTGTATATTCATATAAAAAGAAATAAGTGGGCAGATTGATTTGATGCTGCCCACCCTTACACCCACACATCTGTATATTCATATAAAAAGAAATAAGTGGGCAGATTAATTTGATGCTGCCCACCCTTACACCCACACATCTGTATATTCATATTTAAAGAAATAAGTGGGCAGATTGATTTGATGCTGCCCACCCTTACACCCACACATCTGTATATTCATATTTAAAGAAATAAGTGGGCAGATTGATTTGATGCTGCCCACCCTTACACCCACACATCTGTATATTCATATTTAATGAAATAAGTGGGCAGATTGATTTGATGCTGCCCACCCTTACACACACACATCTGTATATTCATATTTAATGAAATAAGTGGGCAGATTAATTTGATGCTGCCCTTCTTTACACCCACTCATCTATATATTCATATTTAAAGAAATAATTTGGCAGATTGATTTGATGCTGCCCACCCTTACACCCACTCATCTGTATATTCATATTTAAAGAAATAAATGGGCAGATTGATTTGATGCTTCCCATCTTTACACCCACTCATCTGTATAATCATATTTAATGAAATAAGTGGGCAGATTGATTTGATGCAGTCCACCCTTACACCCACTCATCTGTGTATTCATATTTAATGAAATAAGTGGGCAGATTGATTTGATGCTGCCCACCCTTACACCCACTCATCTGTATATTCATATTTAATGAAATAAGTGGGCAGATTGATTTGATGCTGCCCACCCTTACACCCACTCATCTGTATATTCATATTTAATGAAATAAGTGGGCAGATTGATTTGATGCTGCCCACCCTTACACCCACACATCTGTATATTCATATTTAATGAAATAAGTGGGCAGATTGATTTGATGCTGCCCACCCTTACACCCACTCATCTGTATATTCATATTTAATGAAATTAGTGGGCAGATTGATTTGATGCTGCCCACTCTTACACCCGCTCATCTGTATATTCATATTTAATGAAATAAGTGGGCAGATTGATTTGATGCTGCCCACCCTTACACCCACACATCTGTATATTCATATTTAATGAAATAAGTGGGCAGATTGATTTGATGCTGCCCACCCTTACACCCACTCATCTGTATATTCATATTTAATGAAATAAGTGGGCAGATTGATTTGATGCTGCCCACCCTTACACCCACTCATCTGTATATTCATATTAAATGAAATAAGTGGGCAGATTGATTTGATGCTGCCCACCCTTACACCCACACATCTGTATATTCATATTTAATGAAATAAGTGGGCAGATTGATTTGATGCTGCCCACCCTTACACCCACTCATCTGTATATTCATATTTAATGAAATAAGTGGGCAGATTGATTTGATGCTGCCCACCCTTACACCCACTCATCTGTATATTCATATTTAATGAAATAAGTGGGCAGATTGATTTGATGCTGCCACCCTTACACGCACACATCTGTATATTCATATTTAATGAAATAAGTGGGCAGATTGATTTGATGCTGCCCACCCTTACACCCACTCATCTGTATATTCATCTTGAATCCATTCTAGTCAAAGTCATGGTCATATATAGTTTGTGTTTTTTTTCAAGGTCATAGTTTAAGTAAGTAATTTGCTGATACAATGAAATTTGTTTTAAATAAACAATTCAGAGAATTGAAATATATTGCCTCATATGGCAGGTGACTGCAAGTTATTTTTTGCAAAAAATGGTTATGGGACATGGAAAAAATGGCTATTTAAGGAATATGTATACTTAATTGAGGTGCCCTTTACTGCAGATTTTATTGTATTTCCAAAATCTTTTGTTAGATTCTATTCAAAATTAAGATAAATCATTACACCCACTCATCTGTATATTCATATTTAATGAAATAAGTGGGCAGATTGATTTGATGCTGCCCACCCTTACACCCACTCATCTGTATATTCATATTTAATGAAATAAGTGGGCAGATTGATTTGATGCTGCCCACCCTTACACCCACTCATCTGTATATTCATATTTAATGAAATAAGTGGGCAGATTGATTTGATGCTGCCCACCCTTACACCCACACATCTGTATATTCATATTTAATGAAATAAGTGGGCAGATTGATTTGATGCTGCCCACCCTTACACCCACTCATCTGTATATTCATATTTAATGAAATAAGTGGGCAGATTGATTTGATGCTGCCCACTCTTCCACCCACTCATCTGTATATTCATATTTAATGAAATAAGTGGGCAGATTGATTTGATGCTGCCCACCCTTACACCCACACATCTGTATATTCATATTTAATGAAATAAGTGGGCAGATTGATTTGATGCTGCCCACCCTTACACCCACTCATCTGTATATTCATATTTAATGAAATAAGTGGGCAGATTGATTTGATGCTGCCCACCCTTACACCCACTCATCTGTATATTCATATTTAATGAAATAAGTGGGCAGATTGATTTGATGCTGCCCACCCTTACACCCACTCATCTGTATATTCATATTTAATGAAATAAGTAGGCAGATTGATTTGATGCTGCCCACCCTTACACCCACTCATCTGTATATTCATATTTAATGAAATAAGTGGGCAGATTGATTTGATGCTGCCCACCCTTACACCCACTCATCTGTATATTCATCTTGAATCCATTCTAATCAAAGTCATGGTCATATATAGTTTGTGTTATTTGTCAAGGTCATAGTTTAAGTAAGTAATTTGCTGATACAATGAAATTTGTTTTAAATAAACAATTCAGAGAATTGAAATATATTGCCTCATATGGCAGGTGACTGCAAGTTATTTTTTGCAAAAATTGGTTATGGGACATGGAAAAAATGGCTATTTAAGGAATATGTATACTTAATTGAGGTGCCCTTTACTGCAGATTTTATTGTATTTCCAAAATCTTTTGTTAGGTTCTATTCAAAATTAAAATAAATCATTATGAAACAAATACAGTTTATTTTGTGACTCATTTGATTGACCTTGAGGTCAAGGTTACAGGCCTTTAAAATTTCCATTAAAGTTTTGGTCAATGTTATTTATTTGTTTATATTCTTTAAAACCTTTGATAGATACTATTCAAGTTATGGAAGAAGGCTATTCAGTCTCCAAGACACTCATTCAACCTTTTGACCTTTGTGTCAAGGTCACATCTTTTACAGCAATGCTTTGATTATGAGCGCAGTATGCAGGCCCTGGCCATCTTGTTATTTTAAATAACTGTTTAGGTTTTGCACTATTTAAACCTAGACTTTGTCAGCCATAATTATTTTCAATACAGAAGAAAAATTGAACTAGTTAAATGTAGTTTGCTAGCATGTTTCTTTGTACCAGATTTATATATAGATAGCTTCATTAAATTTCAGACAATATGACTCATTTTTTTGTAGATTGTATTAGTATTTTGCTGTTTTTAGACATAACCTTTCTGACCTTTTAAATTGAAATTTGAAATATATGATGTATATGTCATTCAATAGCAGGAAGAAAACCTAGAAGACCCACTTTTCTTGATGATATTGAGCCTTCTCATGATGGAGAGAGATTTGAGAAAGCTCCAAGCATGACGGCATTTATGATGCCATACCATGGTCAACGTTGGCTTCAGAGCCATAGATTGCAGATGGAGGCCAATCAGCAGTGCCAAGATAAAGAGAGGGAGAATATTCCTCATGGAGAGTTGGAAGAAGAGGAGGAGATAGTGGAAAATGAGGATATTGAAATGAATATGATAAAAGTAAAGGCAGTGTTCATACCACCAGAGATTCCAAGAGAAGACTGGGAGCAGCAGGCCATAGAAATGGTACTTTTTTCATAAGTTTTTATTTTGCAGCATGCTAAATTAATGCTTATGTTGTCACTTTGGTAATTTTATATCCAGAACTCACATAGTATGTTTTATTATCATGGTGTCACTTTGGTCATTTTGTAACTAGAACTCACATTGTATGTTTTATTATCATGGTGTCACTTTGGTCATTTTGTAACCAGAACTCATATTGTATGTTTTATTATTATGGTGTCACTTTGGTCATTTTGTAACCAGAACTCAAATAGTATGTTTTATTATCATGGTGTCACTTTGGTCATTTTGTAACCAGAACTCATATTGTATGTTTTATTATCATGGTGTCACTTTGGTCATTTTGTAACTAGAACTCACATTGTATGTTTTATTATCATGGTGTCACTTTGGTCATTTTGTAACCAGAACTCACATAGTATGTTTTATTATCATGGTGTCACTTTTGGCAATTTTGGGACCAGAACTCACATAGTATGTTTTATTATCATGATGTCACTTTGATAATTTTGGGACCTGGACTCAAAATGGTATGCTTTATTTCACAACATATTACAGTAATGCTCATGAGTCATTTTGGTAATTTTGGGACCTGGACTCACATTGTATTTTTATTCCAAGACATACTACAGAAATTCCCATGATCTCATCAGCTGCTTTCTCAAACCAGTTTTTTAAAAACAAATAAGTTCTGACATCCAGTGTAAGCTGTTTTATAGAGTGACTGGAGTGTCTTTCTTTAAAATCAACAATCTATACCTGCTGGTCATTTTACTTGCACCACATCCAGTTGATGAATCAAGCATGTGATGTCATTTGTGGAACTCCAGGTACAGTAGTCACTGAACGCATATCCACATGTACAATAGGATAATTTTGGGACTTAATAAATGCACTGATCCTCACAATTTGATGAAGAGGGAAAAGAAAAACAGTGTTATGACATTAAGCCTATGATATTGAGTTGCAGTTACTTCAGATTGCCTGAACTGTGCGTTTGTACTAAGAATTATATATGAATGTGCATTATACGTCTGTGGTGTGACTATAATGGTGTGAAGCAGTATATATATGTTTGATAAGTTTTAAAATGTGAAGAAAATAAAACACTGAATTGATAGATATTAAATTTTTGGAAGTCGTATTGTCTTCTACATCAGTTACTATGTTCAGCTGTAAATTTGTATGCACTTCTGTATACCAAGAATTTCTGTACCTTTATATACTATCATTTTATGTACACTTATATACTATCATTTTATGTACACTTATATATACTATCATTTTATGTACACTTATATACTATCATTTTATGTACCCTTATATGCTATCATTTTATGTACACTTATATGCTATCATTTTATGTACACTTATATACTATCATTTTATGTACACTTATATACTATCATTTTATGTACACTTATATATACTATCATTTTATGTACACTTACATACTATCATTTTATGTACACTTATATACTATCATTTTATGTACACTTACATATACTATCATTTTATGTACACTTACATACTATCATTTTATGTACACTTATATACTATCATTTTATGTACACTTATATATACTATCATTTTATGTACACTTATATACTATCATTTTATGTACCCTTATATGCTATCATTTTATGTACACTTATATGCTATCATTTTATGTACACTTATATACTATCATTTTATGTACACTTATATACTATCATTTTATGTACACTTATATATACTATCATTTTATGTACACTTACATACTATCATTTTATGTACACTTATATACTATCATTTTATGTACACTTATATATACTATCATTTTATGTACACTTATATACTATCATTTTATGTACCCTTATATGCTATCATTTTATGTACACTTATATGCTATCATTTTATGTACACTTATATATACTATCATTTTATGTACCTTTATATACTATCATTTTATGTACACTTATATGCTATCATTTTATGTACCCTAATATACTACTATTTCATGTCTTGACTGCAACATTCAGATTTCTTCTCTGCATCCAACAACATACAAGGCATCAAAATTCAGATATTGATTGTAAAAAAGGATACAAAAAATATAGACTGTACTACAATATAATGGCCTAGTACAACTGAAAATTGAAGAACATGAAGAGCAACTCCAAAAGGTTTCAACACTTCATGTATATGTTTGCCTATTGTGTACCTGCACAGCATTGTGTATTACATCACTACTATTTTCACAGTAAACAAGATTTCTTTTGTTCAAAAAGGAAAGACTTGATTTGTGAAAAACTGTCAATCTTGAAACTAAAGTTTTTAAAATTGTTTATTATTGAAACAGTGATTCTTTAATTTCATGCAAGTAATAGTGGGACTCCTTGCTGTTGTTGGCAGTGTCTCTGGCTTGAATATTATTATTATTATTATTATTATTATTATTATTATTATTATTATTATTATTATTATTATTATTATTATTATAGAAAACACTTTATTTGTTAATGATTATAATTACAGTATGATAGAGCTGTTCCAGAGGTAGAGTTGATGACAGTACCTTCTGCAGTTGCAAGACTGACCAAGCTGGATGTGCAGAAAGAGTCTGAAATGGAATCCAGATTGGGACCTACAGATGAAGGTAAGAAAAAGTCTGAAATGGAATCCAGATTGGGATTTACAGATGAAGGTAAGAAAGAATCTGACAGGAAATCCAGACTGGGATCTACAGATGAAGGTAAGAAAGAGTCTGAAATGGAATCCAGATTGGGATCTACAGATGAAGGTAAGAAAGAATATGACAGGAAATCCAGATTGGGATCTACAGATGAAGGTAAGAAAGAGTCTGACTGGAAATCCAACTTGGAACCTTAAATGGAGGTAAGAAAGAATCTGAAATGGAACACAAATTGGAATCTACAGATGGAGGTAAGAAAGAAACAGATGGAATCCTAATTGGGACCTACAGATGGAGGTAAGAAAGAAATGCATTAAAGTCAGGTTAGCTCATTTTGTCTTTTTTTTTCTTGCTGACTTAGTGCAAAACACATTACATTAGAAAAATTTTAAGCTAAATTCTTCAAGATTCTTTGTTAAAATTATTATGCTATTTCATTTAGAACCATATCCAAATTCTATTCAGAGATTATTCAGGATATTGATATCTTACCATTTTTTTTGTGCCATAATTTTTTTTTATCCACACACAATTAAAGCATAAAATAGAACCAGGATGTTAATTTTATTACTTTACTGGATGAAATATTATTTTGATGTCTTATTTCAAGATGATTTTCGTTTTGTTAAAAAGGTAACAATTTTTAATTCTGTTTTGCTCTTTGCAAATGATTATTCAAATCTATGATAGAAATAAAGTGTTGGTAATAGTCCGATTATTGGTATTCCCAACATTGAATAAAGGATGCAAAATATACTGTGTGCACAGTGTTGCAGGGCATGCATTATCACTGTATTCATGGATCATCACTGTATACATTGATTATCATTGTATTAGTTTGATTTACATCATGGATTATCACTGGATTCATTTGATTTACATCGTCGATTTTATACTGTATTCATTTCCTACATTTTTACAAAGGATTGTTGGAATGACTGCCAAACAAAAAGTTTAGTTTTGAAAAAATTTTTTTATTGATCTGACTGATAGAATATAAATTGGGGATTATATATCATTGTAATGTCATATAGTAATGAGATTAATGATGTTTTAAGTCTGGAGAGGTTTCATTGCATTTCCCCACTTTTGCTGACCAGGAAGTAAGGTCAAGGGAACTTATGCTGTGACCATTCATCCACCTTGTGTCCATTATCATCAGCTTTTAATTTTTCTCAAAAGTCACTGGACCAGTGTTCTGTACATCTAAAGTCACTGGACCAGTGTTATGTATATCTAAAGTCACTTGACCAGTGTTATGTATATCTGTATTGTTTGCAACAACTGGTACGTGATTTTATCTAATTTTTATAACTCTTATTCATGGCTTTAATGTGTACAGATTATTATCTTTAGTACAGTCTGGCCTATGTGACTTGAGTATTACATAGGATCTATAAATAGATGTTTATGTATGTGTTGACTATTAGTAATAATAATCTTAATAACAAGACTTAAAATGGAGCTTATGGCATAGTTTCTCAGTGATGGATGGAATATCAATGTTTTGAGAATAATTCTGTGACTTTCCTTTAGTTGCATGAGGTTATCTGAATATGCTTAATATGATATATATATGAATATGCTTAATATGATATATATATGAATATGCTTAATATGATATATATATGAATATGCTTAATATGATATATATATGAATATGCTTAATATGATATATATATGAATATGCTTAATATGATATCTTGCTGCTGACATATACAGCAGCAATATGTGGTGTATATAAGGAGACAATTAAGCAATCAGATTCATTCCAATTCATTAAGTCATTCACACTTATTGTGTATAGGTTGTAAGTCTGCAGGCATATTTTATATTGTACTTAGATCTTTTTTGAGAAGAAGAAGCATTTGTTTCAGTTGTTCAGTGGAAACTGAAAGTGCTCATTCTTTGGACTATAATATTATTCTGGAATTGTCATAAATTATTCAGAGAAGTTCTGGGCAATACCATCTTAACATCGTGATAGTTCTTTGATGACCATTACATTTCCAATTATAAAATTTTAAAGGAATTTTTCATTCATTTAGGACTTTCATAGACCTTTCTAAGCACTAGTTTGGATTCACTTCATAATACTTTAGTTCCTCTCACATTTTTATAACTTTAATAATGAAACTATTTGTTTCTAAAACTTGTTGGTTTTGCTTCTTTTCTGTTATTTATATTTGTTACCATAGAGTTGTAACAACCAGTTCCACCTAAATTTGGAAGATAGAATTATGGTATGAAGGGCTTTCAGATTTGTAATCCAAGAGTTCAATCTCAGGTCCACTTGTTTTTACTTTACCATTCATGTTTTTTTTTGTAATACTGTGTATTCATGTGATATTAAATGTTAGGTTTCATGAGAGACCATATTTAACTTGCACCAACAGAGGTAATGATTTGTGAAATGTTCAAAGTCTCTGTGTTGGTGCCCAAGTAGCAAATGGTATCCCTGTTGTTTTTCTTTCCATATAACTTATAAAATAGCTTTATTTAAAAGAAACACTAAATCTGAGTAACAGTGATACTATTCCTTGCATGTAATATTAAATTCATTGTGACATGACTTCAATATTGTACTTTTTTGTAATATTCAGAAACAAAAAAACAATCTGTGCCAGGAATGACCGATCTCAAGACAATTAAGAAAAAAAACCTTGAGTAGAAGGCAGTCATGCCAAGACTCTGTAGAAGGTTGTATATTGATATAACAAAGTCTCAGTTAAAATTACAAACATTTAATTTGTTTTGCATTTTGCCTTCGTCAGTGGATTATGACTGTAACAACTGCATGTCATATCATAAATGTATGCTATGTATCACATTCTCAGAAAATGTCAATTTAGTTAATATTAAGAAGCTAATCCCAATGAAGACAGTATGTTTAGCTGATTGATCTAAATTGACTCCTTTACAAACAAAAATGATTTTATACCATTCAGACAATGGGAACAAATTCTCAAATTGTACAATGTGTTTCATGTTCACAGAAAAGTATTTATATGGCTTTGTAGTTTTGGATGGTGAAGATTTGATTCTTATTTCTAAACCTCATCATTCCATTATTTAATAATGTTAGTGGATTAGTTGAAATAGTGACTAAAGTATGAGTACATTATCTGTATTTAAACAAATTAAGCTGATAATTAACTGATTTTAGGACTTTCATCTCAAGTCATGTTGATATTTAATGAAGATCAGGTATGCACATTTTAGCACTCTGTTCATTTATCTCAGACCATAATACATTTATTCAGATGTTTCTGTACATAATCTACTATAATGCATTAATAATGTTATTTTACTTACAATATTTACATTACACCTATCTGGTACAATGAATACAGTTGAATTTGATTGTCCACAGAATAAACTATGATAATCAAAATACTAGTTACATGGTAAATACTAATAAAATTGCTGAATAGGTAAAATTGGATAAACTAAAGCAATTGTAAAATTAGTTCCATGTTTATCTTTTCAGTTAATAGATTTAGTATGGTCACCAGCTCGTTATCAGGAATGAGAGGGTGGAGCTATATTCAATGATTTTGTTGATTAAATGAAGATGATATGCAAAAATTCATGTTTCTTTAATGTAGAATGATGTATTAAAATCTGTTTTCAGAGTAAAAAAATTAAATATCACAATGTCCTTTTCAGGTAGGCATCTTATTATGTCATGGTAATAAATCTTATATTTGAAATTTCTACTTAATTTAGTTACAACCTTAATTTAATCCATGATAATTGTAGGTTTAGTTGCTAGCTTATTATAACTGATCATAATTACAGGTTTATTTGTTATTATATTATAATCCATCATGATGTTAGTTCATGTTCGTAGCTTATTATAACCAATATTAATGACAGTAGATGTTCATAGCTTATTATAATCCATAAGCATAGTTGATGTCGATGGCTAATTATAATCCATAAGGATAGTTAATGTTGATGGCTACATTATCATCCATAAGGATAGTTCATGTTGATGGCTAATTATAATTCATAAGATAGGTGATGTCCATAGCTTATTATAATCCATAAGGAAAGTTGATGTCAATGGCTAATTATATATAATCCATAAGGATAGTTTATGTCGATGGCTAATTATAATCCATAGGGATAGTTCATGTTGATGGCAAATTATAATCCATAAGGATAGTTGATGTCGATGGCTAATTATAATCCATAACAATAGTTCATGTCGATGGCTAATTATAATCCATAAGGATAGTTCATGTCGATGGCTAATTATAATCCATAAGGATAGTTGATGTTGATGGCTAATTATAATCCATAAGGATAGTTGATGTCTATAGCTTATTATAATCCATAAGGATAGTTGATGTTGATGGCTAATTATAATCCATAAGATAGTTGATGTCAAAGGCTAATTATAATCCATAAGGATAGTTGATGTTGATGGCTAATTATAATTTATAAGATAGTTGATGTCCATAGCTTATTATAATCCATAAGGATAGTTGATGTCGATGGCTAATTATAATTTATAAGTATAGTTGATGTCCATAGCTTATTATCATCCATAAGGATAGTTCATGTTGATGGCTAATTATAATCCATAAGATAGTTGATGTCCATAGCCTTTTATAATCAAAAAGGATAGTTGATGTCAATGGCTAATTATAATCCATAAGATAGTTGATGTCCATAGCTTATTATAATCCATAAGGATAGTTGATGTCGATGGCTAATTATAATTTATAAGATAGTTGATGTCGATGGCTAATTATAATCCATAAGTATAGTTGATGTCCATAGCTTATTATAATCCATAAGGATAGTTGATGTTGATGGCTAATTATAATCCATAAGGATAGTTGATGTCTATAGCTTATTATAATCCATAAGGATAGTTGATGTCCATGGCTAATTATAATCCATAAGGATAGTTGATGTCCATAGCTTATTATAATCCATAAGGATTGTTGATGTCGATGGCTAATTATAATCCATAAGGATAGTTGATGTCGATGGGTTATTATAAACCATAAGATAGTTGATGTCGATGGCTAATTATAATTCATAAGATAGTTGATGTCCATAGCTTATTATAATCCATAAGGATAGTTGATGTCGATGGCTAATTATAATTTATAAGATAGTTGATGTCGATGGCTAATTATAATCCATAAGTATAGTTGATGTCCATAGCTTATTATCATCCATAAGGATAGTTCATGTTGATGGCTAATTATGATCCATAAGATAGTTGATGTCCATAGCCTTTTATAATCCATAAGGATAGTTCATGTTGATGGCTAATTATAATTCATAAGATAGTTGATGTCCATAGCTTATTTTAATCCATAAGGATTGTTGATGTTGATGGCTAATTATAATCCATAAAATAGTTGATGTCCATAGCTTATTATAATCCATAAGGATAGTTGATGTTGATGGCTAATTATAATCCATAAGGATAGTTGATGTCTATAGCTTATTACAATCCATAAGGATAGTTGATGTCCATGGCTAATTATAATCCATAAGGATAGTTGATGTCGATGGCTAATTATAATCCATAAGGATAGTTGATGTCTATAGCTTATTATAATCCATAAGGATTGTTGATGTCCATAGCTTATTATAATCCATAAGGATAGTTGATGTCCATAGCTTATTATAATCCATAAGGATTGTTGATGTCGATGGCTAATTATAATCCATAAGGATAGTTGATGTCGATGGGTTATTATAAACCATAAGATAGTTGATGTCGATGGCTAATTATAATTCATAAGATAGTTGATGTCCACAGCTTATTTTAATCCATAAGGATAGTTGATGTTGATGGCTAATTATAATCCATAAGATAGTTGATGTCCATAGCTTATTATAATCCATAAGGATTGTTGATGTCGATGGCTAATTATAATCCATAAGGATAGTTGATGTTGATGTCTAATTATAATCCATAAGGATAGTTCATATTGATGGCTAATTATAATCCATAAGGATAGTTCATGTTGATGGCTAATTATAATCCATAAGATAGTTGATGTCCATAGCTTATTATAATCCATAAGGATAGTTGATGTCGATGGCTAATTATAATCCATAAGATAGTTGATGTCCATAGCTTATTATAATCCATAAGGATAGTTGATGTCCATAGCTTATTATAATCCATAAGGATAGTTGATGTCGATGGCTAATTATAATCCATAAGATAGTTGATGTCCATAGCTTATTATAATCCATAAGGATAGTTCATGTTGATGGCTAATTATAATCCATAAGATAGTTGATGTGCATAGCCTTTTATAATCCATAAGGATAGTTGATGTCGATGGTTAATTATAATCCATAAGGATAGTTGATGTCTATAGCTTATTATAATCCATAAGGATAGTTGATGTCCATGGCTAATTATAATCCATAAGGATAGTTGATGTCGATGGCTAATTATAATCCATAAGGATAGTTGATGTCGATAGCTTATTATAATCCATAAGGATTGTTGATGTCCATAGCTTATTATAATCCATAAGGATAGTTGATGTCCATAGCTTATTATAATCCATAAGGATTGTTGATGTCGATGGCTAATTATAATCCATAAGGATAGTTGATGTCGATGGGTTATTATAAACCATAAGATAGTTGATGTCGATGGCTAATTATAATTCATAAGATAGTTGATGTCCATAGCTTATTTTAATCCATAAGGATAGTTGATGTTGATGGCTAATTATAATCCATAAGATAGTTGATGTCCATAGCTTATTATAATCCATAAGGATAGTTGATGTCGATGGCTAATTATAATCCATAAGGATAGTTGATGTTGATGTCTAATTATAATCCATAAGGATAGTTCATGTTGATGGCTAATTATAATCCATAAGGATAGTTCATGTTGATGGCTAATTATAATCCATAAGATAGTTGATGTCCATAGCTTATTATAATCCATAAGGATAGTTGATGTCGTTGGCTAATTATAAACCATAAGATAGTTGATGTCGATGGCTAATTATAATCCATAAGGATAGTTGATGTCCATAGCTTATTATCATCCATAAGGATAGTTGATGTTGATGGCTAATTATAATCCATAAGGATAGTTGATGTCGCTGGCTAATTATAAACCATAAGATAGTTGATGTTGATAGCTAATTATAATCCAAAATGATAGTTGATGTTGATGGCTAATTATAATCAATAAGGATAGCTGATGTCGATGGCTAATTATAAACCATAAGATAGTTGATGTCGATGGCTAATTATAATCCAAAATGATTGTTGATGTTGATGGCTAATTATAATCAATAAGGTTAGCTGATGTCGATGGCTAATTATAAACCATAAGATAGTTGATGTCGATGGCTAATTATAATCCATAAGATAGATGATGTCCATAGCTTATTATCATCCATAAGGATAGTTCATGTTGATGGCTAATTATAATTCATAAGATAGTTGATGTCCATAGCTTATTATAATCAGTTACATTGATAGTTTTGGTTAATCCATTATAATGAGATCTCACATACAATTCATGCTAGCATGTGACGTGGTCTTAAAGAACAGGATTATTATGGTAGATGACTGCAAAAAGTACCTACCCTTAAAATATTATCAGCAAAGATGTTGTAATAACAGATTTTACTGTGATGCAGCATTATCTAAGGTTTAAAGATTGTTAAGTCTGTCAATGAATAGAAACCATAATGTAATAACAGGTCTTAGCAAGGGAGTATTGCATTATCAGATCTGGTTATTTGATAGATGTTACATCTCTTTATAATAAATACATGTTATGATGAAGGGCCCTGTAGTGTGAGTGTGATGTGTTATCAAAGTTTGTTGCCTAAAGAGTATTGAGTCTGTCATTATAACAGGAACTTGTGTTAATGAAGGGCCATACATTGACAGATTGCTGTTAGTTGCTTCATGAACATTGAGTTTGATAACAGGAACCATGTTGGAATCATGTCCCTTAGAGAAGAGGGCACTGTACTATCCAAGCTAGCTGTTTAATGATTGCTAAGTCTGTTATTATAATGGCAGTTGACCTGTAATCAAGTCCTTATAGTGATTGAGTTATGTATTCAAACATTGATTATTTAATGAATTGTGTGTCTGTCATTTTAACAAGAATTGTATTATAGTGTTGACCCTGAGAGAAAGAGAGAGCTGGATTATCAAAGCTGGTAGTTTAATGAATGCTGTTGTCATTGCAATCTGAACCATGTTATAAGAAAGACCATATATTGATGGAGTGCTATATTATCAAGATTGTTGCCTAATGAAAGTTTAGTCTCAATATAACAAAACTGTGTTATAAAGATGGGATTGCTAGAGAATGCTGTTTCATCAACTTTATTGTTTTATATATTAGTCAGCCAATATAACAAAATCTGTTTTGTGATTCGGCGATTTAGTGTGAGGCAGTTCTTATCAACTTGGTTGTTTCATAAATCACTCAATATAACAGGTTATGTATTATAATAAGGGGATTTAGAGTGAGCAAGTACTATATTATGGGTGACCTGTAGTTCAGCTAATAGCCTATATCATTTCTTGTGGTTTTACAGTTTTATTATGCCATGTACAGTCTAGCAGAACAAACTACACATCAGGGCTTGTAGAACTTACCTGTAGTATTTAAGTGGTTTCAAATGGCAGAGTAGTCTATCCAGTCTGTACAACTCGATTTATACTTCACCATATTGTCTTACCTTGCCATATTGTGAAACTTCAAATAATGTCATTAGATACAGATACTTTAAGATGACATGTTGCTTCTTAGAAACTGTTTTTCTTCTTTGACTTGGCCAAATTAGGATAAGGAGAACACATTTAATGTGTAGATAGCTTCTATTGAAAATAACTATATACCGTCCTTCATTTATGATTTCAATTATACCATTTCAGTTTCTACAAGAGTATGTACATTTTGGACAAAATTTTGTATGTGATGATATGCAAATTGAACCTAATATTTGATACCTTTGCTAATGTTAAAAAATGTGATCTTCAGTTCCTTCAGAAGCTGCTGAGTTTCTTGCTGAAGAAGGCATGGCCCAAGGATCAGTTGTAGTAAACAGCAGGTAGAGTTGAAGCTCTGCAATTTCTCTTATCTCCCCTTGATTAGTTACTCTTTTGTTGCCTTGGGTGAAGTGGGGAGGGGGAACTTGCTGTTTAAAAAATGGTAATTTGTTCTTTCAGAAAGCAATATTATAGAATTGATTTGGTTCCCAACACTGAACCTGAGACTCAAACCCATGCAGTGCATGAATTTATAGTCAGATCAACGTATAAGTGAGTATATTTGGTCAGAAATGTGAAAGCTTATACCCAAAACTTATCAAAAGCTGCAATCCAGAGCTTGGACTGTAAATATTTCAGAATCCTTCACAGTGAGTGGGTTTTGTTAACACTGTTGTGACTTAGTGTGACAGCTGATCATAGATTTATAACTAGATATATAAAGCCTAGGCCTGAATAAAATAAAGAAGATACAAGCAACATGAACTTATTTTTATTAACTGCCTTTTCACCTCTGTCTGCATGGGTTTGAGTCCCAGGTTCAGTTAATGTGTTGGGAACCAAATCAATTCTATAATATTGCTTTCTGAAAGAATAAATTACCATTTTTTAAACAAAAATAGTTAATTGAAGAGAAAACCAGCTAATTGTAGAGAGATAATTCTGAAACTAAAGCAATGTCAAATCCAGAACCGACAACACATTTTGCGTTGCATTTA
This sequence comes from Potamilus streckersoni, assembly GCA_016746295.1. Taxonomy (NCBI): domain Eukaryota; kingdom Metazoa; phylum Mollusca; class Bivalvia; order Unionida; family Unionidae; genus Potamilus; species Potamilus streckersoni. The sequence goes on from JAEAOA010000576.1 coordinate 519,276, forward strand.
ATTACTATGTATGTCAGTAGTTTCTGTCATTCATAACTTGTTCCATTTTTTTAATTGCCTCTTATATTAAATTTTACAAATACACTTGTGTGTGTGTGTATATCTATATATCTATATATATCTATATCTATATATATATATATATATATATATATATATATATATATATATATATATATATATATATATATATATATATATATATGGTTGCCACATTAATTTGGAAGAAAAATGTCTTGCAATCTCCTATATACTTGTATAAAATATGATACATGTAATACATATAAAAAGTGAGAGCTTTCATTCTGAAACATAAACTTTTTTTCAGTGATAACATGACTGATGCTCAAGCAGAATGCACCAAATTGGGGAAGCTTAATGATCCCTTTAACAGATTCATTGCATTTCTGACACGCAGACGAGAGGGAGAGAAAACATATTGCTTCAACTTGACTGTATCAAAAATTTTGATCCTTATGGTCGTCCTGTCATCCATATGTGGATTCATACTGTTCCTTGGTCTTTTCCCACCAAGTCTTGTCTACGTAAGCTATTTTGAGGTGAGATACTTCCATTTAAGACTCAAGGTTTTTAATGTACAGTGCTTTCCCACTATAACACTGTTCATGACAGTCATAAAGTATACCTTGTTAAATATGTTACATTATTATACTTATATAGGTTGCAAGAATACATAAACTGTACTGTACATTAAAAGGTTTCCTTACCTTTTTTAAGAGTTGGATTATATTTGAATTAAAACAAAATATGGCATTAAAAAAAAAACTTGCTTCCAAATACTATGCAACCATTTTTTATATGTATTGCATTTGCAGTTATAATTTTATTTTGTCATGAATTGTGTGCTGTCATTTATGCAGTAGCACATTTGTTACAAACTTTCATTAAAACAATATATGAAAGGACTGTTCCCTTTCTTCTACACACCTGAAAACTGAAAATATGACCTTGGTAAGGATGAATAGAAGCAACAAGAACAAAATCTGAACGCACTTTGGAGACCATCAGGCCCAGAACAAGTTAATAGTTGTGATGCAAATGTGAACATTCTGAATGCATTTCAAATTTAAAATGCAAGTGAAGTTCTTGAAAAAAGGCAGATTTGATAAAATTACATGGTTCATGATCAGTAAATGTAATAATTACATTATTACCAATAATATGATTGTGTTATATGAGGGGATGCACTATGCTGAGGTATTTTGTGGGATTTATGACATGTACCTTGTAAGGGGACATGCCATGCTGAGCCACTTTGAGGTATTCGTGGCTTTTGCTATACAAGGGAACATGCCATGTTAAGGTATGCTATAGAATTCCTGATCTGTGGTATATAAAGGAACATGCCATACTGAAGTACTTTCTGAGATTCATAAGCTCTCTGCTGATGATCTGTATTATATAAGTGAACATGCCATGCTGAGGTACTTTATTTATACTGAAACACTAATTTGGGACATCCTAGTTTAAATCTAGCTTAAAAGCAACTATTAATTACCATTGCAGAATCAAATTATGCTCAGTGCATTCTATTAGCACATACTGACTGAATTTTAATAGATCAAGCCCATGATTAATGTGTTGTGGCTAACATGGGCTTTCAGAGTTAGTGCATTTCAAGAAACATAAATTGGCAGCTTCTTGATGTCTTCTCCGTCTCCTGATTCACCTGTTCATTATATTTTGCTGTTTCAGATTGGACTTAGACAGAGCAAGTTGACCAACTACCTGGATCGTGACACTGTGTATTATCCTGGTTGTTATGTGCTTGGTCCAGATTCAAAGTTCATGTATTTTCCAACAACAGCCCAAGATGTGACAGTGACAATTACTGTATTCACCACTGATACAGTCATAATTACCATTAGATTCAGCTTGCAGTATTTTATCAGGTATATTTTTTTTCTGAAATGAATGAGTTTGATTGTACATACTTTATTTGGTCCACCTCTAAATTATGTATACAGTTGATTCTATCAGTAAAAGAGAATTTCTGTGTACTCTTTTTCTCATTAGCTTTATTTCAGTCAATATTAATTTTGAGGTTTACAATATGAAAGTTGGCACCAGTGCTTATTATAAATGATACAAGCTTTTAAAATCAGTTGTCACAGCCAATAATTCAGCAAAATCAGTATTCTCAGTAACAAGCCTCAGTACTAAAACTGACAACACTATTTATAAGGTTAAAACTGGCACCACTGCATGTAAAGTTAAAAATGGCATCACTACTTATGAAGTTAAAACTAGCACCACTGCATATAAGATTAAAACTGGCACCACTGTATGTATGGTTAAAACTGGTAACCATTGCTTATAAACTTACCACTGGCAAATGCTAAAACTGGCACAGCTACTTACAAGGTTAAATCTGGCACCATTTCTTATAAAGTTAAAACTGGCACCACTGCATATAAGGTTAAAACAAGCACCATTACTTATAAATTTAAAACTGGTACCACTGCTTATAAACTTATCACTAGCACATGCTAAAACTGGCACAACTACTTACAAGGTTGAAGCTACCACCACTACTTATAAATTTAAATCTTGCACCACTGCATATAAGATTAAATCTACTACCACTGCATATAGATTAAAAGTGGCATCACTGTATGTATAGTTAAAACTGGTACCACTGCCTATAAACCCTGGCATGTGCTAAACCTGGCACAGCTACTTATAAGGTTGAATCTGGCACCATTACATATAAGGTTAAATACATTTAAGGTTAAAACTGGCACCACTGCTTACAAGGCAATGACATATAATTTATTATGCACTTAGATTTTTAATTTGAAAGCATCTTTTTTCTGTATCAAGTTTCACTTTGAATTTGACTGTTCTTCAGAATGTTATTATTTGTAGTGCACTTCACTGGGAAATTGCTCTTTTTTTAAGAAGGATTATTTTATATAGTGGACTTAGTTAACTATGCTAGGTCTGAAGCACTATTTTTGTCATTGTTTTATAAATATGGTCGAATTAATGTGAACACAAAAATGAGACTTATAAATAAACTAAAAACATTAATTTCGTACCATTCATTGTTACAGCTAAAATCAGATGCAGGTTTTAAATTTTGTTCAACTTATATTCATCATTCTTAAGATAGTCTTTACATTTAGTTCATCTTATATCAACCATTCAGAAGCAAGTTTTTACATTCTTTTAAAGCTTTTGTTGACATAAGATAGATGTGACATACATACATAAAATACATATTTGTTCTGTATACCATTATAGACAAAACATTGTCTTTACTTCACATTTAAACTATTCCAATGCTAGTTTTCGCATTTGGTTCAGAACATATCAACTATTCTTATATATTTAGTACTATGAGTTCACTATGTTTCCTGAGTACCTATTTTTTGTGGGGTACTGATTTTCTTGGATTTTGTGGATACTGATTTTTGTGGGGTACTGATTTTCTTAGATTTTATGGGTTCTGATTTTTGTGGGGTACTGATTTTCTTGGATTTCATGGATACTGATTTTTGTGGGGTACTGATTTTCTTAGATTTTATGGGTTCTGATTTTTGTGGGGTACTGATTTTCTTAGATTTTATGGGTTCTGATTTTTGTGGGGTACTGATTTTCTTGGATTTCATGGATACTGATTTTTGTGGGGTACTGATTTTCTTAGATTTTATGGGTTCTGATTTTTGTGGGGTACTGATTTTCTTGGATTTCATGGGTACTGTTATTGTGGGGTACTGATTTTCATGGATTTCATGGATACTGATTTTTGTGGGGTACTGATTTTCTTGGATTTTTTGGATACTGATCTTGTGGGGTTCATATTTTCTTGGATTTCATGGATACTGATTTTTGTATGGTACTGATTTTCTTGGATTTCATGGGTACTGTTATTGTGGGGTACTGATTTTCGTTGATTTCATGGATACTGATTTTTGTGGGGTACTGATTTTCTTGGATTTCATGGGTACCGATTTTGTGGTGTACTGATTTTCTTGGAATTTGTGGATATTGAATTTGTGGGGTACTGATTTTCTTGGATTTCATGGATACATATTTTGTGGGGTATTGAATTTCATGGATTTCATGGATACTGATTTTGTGGTGTACTGATTTTCTTGGATTTTATGGGTACAGATTTTTGTGAGGTACTGGTTTTCTTGGATTTTGTGGAGTACTAATTTCTTGGATTTCATGGGTACTGATATTTTGTGGGATACTGATTTTCTTGGATTTTGTAGTTACTGATTTTTATGGGGTACTGATTTTTTTTGCATTAATTAAATTCATATGAAAATAGTTTAGCATACAAAAATCTGATATAAATGTTTATTATATTTTTATTTTGTTTTAAAATGCATTAGTTTTGGTCAATTAAGTTCATTTACAGTGCAAAACATATAAGAATATAATGTAACAAATGAAGACTAAATAAAGGAATCAAATAATTGTAAGGTTGGAAAATAAATATATAGAGTGCAGCATGCTTAGAATATTACATAACACTTAAAAGCACATACAGTGACAAAGAAATCACCACAAAATCACAAAACAAAATAGTAATTAAGAAAGTTGTTGTTGTTGTTGTTGTGCTTAACGCCATTTTTCAGCACAGGATAGGCTATACATGACGGCCAGTATTAATGACGGAGGAAGAAACTGGGAGATCACCGGAAAGAACCACCGAAGCTACTGGCAAGCTTTCTCACATATCCACATTTGCCGAATTTTAGAATCGAACACACGCAGACAGCGGTGAGATGGCAGTGATCCGTAACGGACATCGATTTAGACCACTCAGCCACGTGGGGCCCTTAAATAATTAAGAAAGTAAACATATTTAAGAAGAATGATACGTGTTTGTACTATCACCTTATTTACCTCATATCAGGTATACAGACCCTTAACAATTATACCATGTTGGAATATTTCCGATAGATAGATAGATAGATAGATAGATAGATAGATAGATAGATAGATAGATAGATAGATAGGTAGGTAGGTAGGTAGGTAGGTAGGTAGGTAGGTAGGTAGGTAGGTAGGTAGACAGACAGACAGACAGACAGACAGACAGACAGACAGATAGATAGATAGATAGATAGGTAGGTAGGTAGATAGGTAGGTAGACAGACAGATAGATAGATGTAGGTAGGTAGATAGATAGACAGACAGATGTATAGATAGACAGACAGATAGATAGATAGATATATAGATAGACAGACAGACAGATAGATAGATAGATAGATAGATAGATAGATAGATAGATAGATAGATAGATAGATAGATAGATAGATGTAGATAGACAGGTAGATAGATAGATAGATAGATAGATAGATAGATAGATAGATAGATAGATAGATAGATAGATAGATAGATAGATAGATAGATAGATAGATAGATGTAGATAGACAGGTAGATAGACAGACAGACAGATAGATAGATAGATAGATAGATAGATAGATAGATGTAGATAGACAGGTAGATAGACAGACAGACAGACAGACAGATAGATAGATAGATAGATAGATAGATAGATAGATAGATAGATAGATAGATAGATAGATAGATAGATAGATAGATAGATTTAGGTAGGAAGGATCCATGTTCAGACACAGCAGTACCACCTCATACCTTATCAGAACTATATTAAAGAATATTTGTACAACAGTGTTCCTTTCTGCAAAAAAACTTTGATTACCACAAAAAAATTCTCAGTGTCATCATACTGGCAAGATAATGATTGTTTGCATTTTTTGTAGGCCATCTGAGGTTGGGCAGTTACATTTAAAGTATGGTGTTGACTATGACACAGTGATAAGGAAAGTCATTGTAGCAGTAATCAAAAATGAGGCAGCAGTTGGAGTGACTGTCGACCAATTCAGATTTAACAGGACAACTGTGGAAAGAAAATTTTTCAATGCCCTAAGGTTAAAGCTTGAAGGTAATTTCTATATCCAAGATTTATGTAAGAATTACTGTAAACTTTGTTACACTAATGAATGGTAAAACATAGGTATTACTTTAGTAGCAATGTTAATGGTTTCAACATTAGTCACACAAATGGCATCAAATGTAGTCACATATAATCTACATCAGTCATTATATTCAACTGAATGGCATCAGAAGCAGTCACATCTTCTTCATCAGTCATTATATTCAACCGAATGGCATCAACAGCAGTCACATCTTCTACATCAGTCATTATATTCAACTAAATGGCATCAACAGCAGTCACATCTTCTACATCAGTCATTATATTTAACTGAATGGCATCAACAGCAGTCACATCTTCTACATGATTCATCATATTCAACTGATTGTCATCAACAGCAGTCACATCTTCTACATCAGTCATTATATTCAACCGAATGGCATCAACAGCAGTCACATCTTCTACATCAGTCATTATATTCAACCGAATGGCATCAACAGCAGTCACATCTTCTACATCAGTCATTAGATTTAACTAAATGGCATCAACAGCAGTCACATCTTCTACATCAGTCATTATATTTAACTAAATGGCATCAACAGCAGTCACATCTTCTACATCAGTCATTATATTCAACCGAATGGCATCAACAGCAGTCACATCTTCTACATCAGTCATTATATTCAACTAAATGGCATCAACAGCAGTCACATCTTCTACATCAGTCATTATATTTAACTGAATGGCATCAACAGCAGTCACATCTTCTACATCATTCATCATATTCAACTGATTGTCATCAACAGCAGTCACATCTTCTACATCAGTCATTATATTCAACCGAATGGCATCAACAGCAGTCACATCTTCTACATCTGTCATTATATTCAACCGAATGGCATCAACAGCAGTCACATCTTCTACATCAGTCATTAGATTTAACTAAATGGCATCAACAGCAGTCACATCTTCTACATCAGTCATTATATTTAACTAAATGGCATCAACAGCAGTCACATCTTCTACATCAGTCATTATATTCAACCGATTGGCATCAACAGCAGTCACATCTTCTACATCAGTCATTAGATTTAACTAAATGGCATCAACAGCAGTCACATCTTCTACATCAGTCATTATATTTAACTAAATGGCATCAACAGCAGTCACATCTTCTACATCAGTCATTATATTCAACCGAATGGCATCAACAGCAGTCACATCTTCTACATCAGTCATTATATTCAACTAAATGGCATCAACAGCAGTCACATCTTCTACATCAGTCATTATATTTAACTGAATGGCATCAACAGCAGTCACATCTTCTACATCATTCATCATATTCAACTGATTGTCATCAACAGCAGTCACATCTTCTACATCAGTCATTATATTCAACCGAATGGCATCAACAGCAGTCACATCTTCTACATCTGTCATTATATTCAACCGAATGGCATCAACAGCAGTCACATCTTCTACATCAGTCATTATATTTAACTAAATGGCATCAACAGCAGTCACATCTTCTACATCAGTCATTATATTCAACCGAATGGCATCAACAGCAGTCACATCTTCTACATCAGTCATTAGATTTAACTAAATGGCATCAACAGCAGTCACATCTTCTACATCAGTCATTATATTTAACTAAATGGCATCAACAGCAGTCACATCTTCTACATCAGTCATTATATTCAACCGAATGGCATCAACAGCAGTCACATCTTCTACATCAGTCATTATATTCAAACAAATGGCATCAATAAGAGTCACATGAATGCCATCAACAGGAGTTACATAAATGACATTATCAGTAACCACATGAATGTCATTAACAGTAGTCACATATCTTCTGCATCAGTCACTGAATTCAACTGAATGGCAAAGGCAAATTGATTGATGTAATTGTTAGTATAGTTTGTTGTTGTTTGAAATATGGAGAACCCAAGCCATAATGTATTGCTCATCAAGAATAGCATCATAGTCATTTTCATTTATGTCTGCATAACCAAAACTCTTTTATTGCTTTTGTGTTTATATTGCTAGGTAACTGCTGTCCAAACTGCTGTACCACTAGATGCCGTGGAGATTCTTTTTGTGGTCTTTGTCAGTTAGAAGGATCCTGTCACCATGGTTACCACCTGGACATTCACAACTTTTGTCTATTGGATGTGAAGATTCCTAGTGAAGTATTTGAGCGTTACCTTCGGAGAGTCATATTGCAGGTAAACTCCAGTCTTTTCTTGGATCAAGTTGAAAATAAAAAGTGATGAATAATGTATTGTTTGTAAACAAGGGGTTCAGCATCTCCATTTTCATCTACATCCTCAGATCCTGTATTATGTAATTTGAAGTGCTCTCCAATGGGTTGGTGTACCACATTTTTCTTCTGGTTTATATACAAGAGTTCTTTTAATAGATGGTAGCATATTGTTTCTACTCTGATGTATGTAGTGTCAGCACTTTCAGAGGCAGAAGGCAACATAAATTCTGTGGATTCTGGATTTAAAATTGTTGCCTGTCTCTGTCCTTGTAAAGGAAATGCTAGACTGTAGATTCTAAATCAGAATCCTTGGTGGAAGATGTTGATGTATCTTTGTCCTCAGATTTATCAGAAGTTGCTTCTTTCATGGTCTTTTACCAGCCTTGTAATTTAAATCTTATCTTTCTATTCATGGAAGTTAAATTAAGTTAACAGCAAGTTATGATGGAGAGTTCTACTATTGTCACAACCAGCTTCTCTCCCTACCACATAGATGGGGATATCCTCATTTGATTCAGTGTTCATCGTGTAAACCTCTTTTAGACAGTGCTTGCCAGTTTTGTTTTATTGTTCAACTGTACATTTTTGACAGAAACTCTATTACCTACATAAAAAAGACTCTCACATTCCTGTTATATTTTTATATCATCTGTCTGATTTCTTGGATTGGGATAGACAACCCTAATCTGTCCTTGAGTTTAGCTGTACAGCTGCTTTCACCTGTTTCCGTTTCAGTAGAATGTACTCCAAGGCATGCATAGATTACCAGCTTTGCATGTCTACCATATATAAGAAAATAGGGAGAATAACTTACACTTTCATGTTTGGTAGCAATATATGCATGTACTAAATGGATATGACTGGAAAACCTCTTCCAAAGAGCAGTTGATCATATTGCATTGTGTATTGTTGAATCTTTCCTTCATTTCATGTGTGATAAGAATTGGTACTGCTTTTCTTAACTCCTGCTATCTTTGAACCACTCCTGAATAATAGCTAATTTGACATTTCTCCCTTGATCTCAAAGAATCTTAGAAGACACCCCATGGTGAACAATAAATTTGTCAAATAATACTGTTGTATTTATGCTTTAATATTTGGTGGATATGGCTTGAGCATATGAAGTAAAATGGTCAGTCATGAGTAGAATATGTTCCGGTGAGAGATAGTTCAGGCAAACCAACCCCAAGGATGAAATTGACTGCATGGGTACAGGTGCTGCTGCCATTTTAACTATTGGGATCTTTATCTTAATCCAGTGTACACAAGACTTTTTTTCCCTCTCTTTTATGGGAAAGAAAAATGTTTCCTTAATAAGGGACAAGGCACACTCTCAATCATAATGACTATGTAATCATTTAAAGCCATAAAGACAATATACCTGTAAACTGGAGGTAGGACTAGTTAGAATATTTTCTTAATAAGGGACAAGGCATGCTCTCAATCTTAATGACTATGTAATCATTTAAAGCCATAAAGACAATGTACCTGTAAACTAAAGGTAGGATTAGTCGAAATGTTTTCTTACTAATTTTGCTGCTACTCCTTCAGATTCTTTCAGCAGATTCTTCACTATGTAGCTTTTGCTCTTCCATGCTGTTCTTCTTCTACACAGATCTGCATCCACAGTCCCTGTTCAAACAGTGATTATACTCTACACAAATCTGCATCAACAGTCCCTGTTCAACCAGTGATTTTACTCTACACAGATCTGCATCCACAGTCCCTGTTCAACCAGTGATTTTACTCTACACAGATCTGCATCCACAGTCCCTGTTCAACCAGTGATTTTACTCTACACAGATCTGCATCCACAGTCCCTGTTCAACCAGTGATTTTACTCTACACAGATCTGCATCCACAGTCCCTGTTCAACCAGTGATTTTACTCTACACAGATCTGCATCCACAGTCCCTGTTCAACCAGTGATTTTACTCTATGCAGATTTGCACCCACAGTCCCTGTACAACTAGTGATTTTTCTCTACACATTTCTGCATCCACAGTTTGATGCTTTTTTCAGTCTGTGGTCTCAAAAATCCATGCAGACCTTTAGATCTTTATGTGTTTCACTGAATGTATCCTTCTCCAATGTTAGCATTTCAATTCACCAAAGGAAATGGATGGGAGTTGATGATCACATGGAAAATAGTCATGACAGCCTCTGAGAATATCACTATTCTGGTGACTGTATCTCTATCCCCTAGACCAGCTTGTTGTCATTGTCTATATCTCTGTCCCCCTAGAAAAACTTGTTGTCATTGTCTATATATCTGTCCCCTAGACCAGCTTGTTGTCATTGTCTATATCTTTGTCCTTTAGACCAGCTTGTTGCCATTGTCTATATCTCTGTCCCCTAGACCAGTTTGTTGTCGTTGTCTATATCTCTGTCCCCTAGACCAGTTTGTTGTCATTGTCTATATCTCTGTCCCCTAGACCAGTTTGTTGTCGTTGTCTATATCTCTGTCCCCTAGACCAGCTTGTTGTCATTGTCTATATCTGTCCTCTAGACCAGCTTGTTGTCATTGTCTATATCTCTGTCCCCAAGACCAGCTTGTTGTCATTGTCTATATCTCTGTCCTCTAGACCAACTTCTTGTTGTTGTCGTCTACCAGATGAGTATGCTAAAGCCTCTGCATCTTTATCTGTCTTTTTATCCAATTCCTCCATCCTCTTCGTGAGATCCAGTTGTTGAGAGGAAATATCTTTGATGGCAATGGAATTTTTTTTTTTATCTGATGACAACACATGCTGCTGGGCAGTCTTATCTTTTCCCATTTCATTATCTCTATCATATTCTGAAAAGTCTTCCACATCAAAATTCTTTAATTGAGTCATATTTGCACCTGAATGCATTTATCAGCCTTTCACCAATTAATCCATACCCAAACTTATTCAGCATGTAATCTTTGGATGATTGATTTTTTTTAACTGCTCTTTGGAAGAGGTCCTCCAGACAAGATACCCAAGCCAAGTATTATGTCATCATTTCAAACACCAAACTCTGCCCCTTTTTTTCTTCTGTCAAGCCAGAATATTGAATGAGTACAAGATTCTGTCTTGTGATTCTTTGACAAGCCAAATACAAAGCTACCATGAAGATCAAACTCTGATGATTAACCACTTCTTTTACCTGACTGCATTTAAGATTAACAACTGAGTTCTGTTTCTTTCCACAAGTCAAACTATTACAGCACCATTTCTTTTGACAAGCCAAGACACCCAGCTACAGCTGCCTTGTTTTTGATGCCATTTTCAACTTAAGTAGTATGGGCTTACTTTTGATGCTTAAAAGATAAGTAATGAACTTACATATAACCTTACTGGTATTTGTACTATTTACATACCTATAATGTTCTGCTTTGACTTAGTAATTTTGTTACATGGTAAAAACTGATTGACTGATTAATAATGCTGCATCATAGGGTCTAATTGACCAATCAGTAATGCTATATGATAGGGTCTAATTGACTAATCAGTAATGCTATATGATAGTCTAATTGACTAATCAGTAATGCTATATGATAGTTTAATTGACTAATCAGTAATGCTATATGATAGGGTCTAATTGACTAATCAGTAATGCTATATGATAGTCTAATTGACTAATCAGTAATGCTATATGATAGTCTAATTGACTAATCAGTAATGCTGCATGATAGGGTCTAATTGACTAATCAGTAATGCTATATGATAGGGTCTAATTGACTAATCAGTAATGCTATATGATAGTATAATTGACTAATCAGTAATGCTATATGATAGGGTCTAATTGACTAAACAGTAATGTTATATGATAGGGTCTAAGGGACTAATCAGTAATGCTATATGATAGGGTCTAATTGACTAATCAGTAATGCTTTATGATGTCTAATTGATTAATCAACAATGCTATATGATAGTCTAATTGACTAGTCAATAATGCTACATGATAGGGTCTAATTGACTAATCAATAATGCTATATGATAGGGTCTAATTGACTAATCAGTAATGCAATATGATAGGGTCTAATTGACTAATCAGTAATGCTATATGATAGGGTCTAATTGACTAATCAACAATGCTATATGATAGTCTAATTGACTAATCAATAATGCTATATGTTAGGGTCTAATTGACTAATCAACAATGCTATATGATAGTCTAATTGACTAATCAGTAATCCTATATGATAGGGTCTAATTGACTAATCAGTAATGCTATATGGTAGGGTCTAATTAACTAATCAGTAATGCTATATGATTGGGTCTAAGGGACTAATCAGTAATGCTATATGATTGGGTCTAAGGGACCAATCAGTAATGCTATATGATAGTCTAATTGACTAATCAATAATGCTATATGATTGGGTCTAAGGGGCTAATCAGTAATGCTATGTGATAGGGTCTAATTGACTAATCAATAATGCTATATGGTAGTCTAATTGACTAATCAATAATGCTATATGATTGGGTCTAAGGGACTAATCAGTAATGCTATATGATAGGGTCTAATTGACTAATCAATTATGCTATATGATAGGGTCTAATTGACTAAGCAGTAATGCTATATGATAGGGTCTAATTGACTAATCAGTAATGCTATATGATAGGGTCTAATTTACTAATCAGTAATGCTGCATGATAGGGTCTAATTGACTAATCAGTAATGCTATATGATAGGGTCTAATTGGCTAATCAGCAATGCTATATGATAGTCTAATTGACTAATCAGTAATGCTGTAAGATAGGGTTTTATTGACTAATCAATAATGCTATATGATAGGGTCTAATTGATTAATCAGTAATGCTGTACGGTAGATGGTAATTGAGCAAGTAATAATGCTACATGGTTGGGACTAATAACCAATCAGTATTGCTATATGGTACAGACTATTACATAACATACACCATGGCACAAAGAAAGGTTGATGTAATTCAATACTTTTTTTCATGATTCTGTATCTGGGTTCAACTTTATTTAATTTCATACATCTTTCAAATAGATAATGTTTTTATCTCACAATAGGTTCAAGGAGAGACTGAGGTTTTCAATCAAGAACATGCTGTTTTGCAGAATGAGACAGCTATGTTGACACAACGATTCCACAATGAGGGTAATGTGTACAAATGTTCATTCACTTTTAATTTCTCATTTTATTATTCCCATCCAGAATGTTTTTTAATAGTTGACATTCTAAGTGAAAAAATCAGATTGACTGAATATCAATTTAAATCTAAAACATTGTCAAAACTGTGAAGTTAAAGCTAGTCCAGTGCCACAAATATGGACTTAATATTTAGTCCATTGTCAAGAATATGGACTTCAATCTAATCCATTGTCAAGTAGATGGACTTATATATAGTTCTTAATCATGAGCATGGACTTCTATCAGCCCCTAGTGAAGAAAAATTCAGTATGTCCATTAAACTTAAGTTATCTGAGTCAAGAAAAGCACCAGGTCTCCGTTTCATTGAGCAGTGTTATATATATTTTATTATGTGTATTATCATTAATGATTATAGTTTGTAATGGTTTTAGTAATGGTTTGATGAGAAGCATCTTAAAGACTAATTTTCCCCAATGATCATAAGTCTGGACTTTAAAGATGAGTTATTCTTGTATAACAAAGTATTTATTAATAAAGTTCCAAAGTTGTTCTGTTATCTTGCATAAGCCAGAGTTGTTCTGTGATCTTGATTAAGTCAAAGTTGTTCTGTGATCTTGCTTAAGTCAACGTTGTTCTGTGATCTTGTTTAAGCCAATATTGTTATGTGATCTTGTTTAAGCCAAAGTTGTTATGTGATCTTAAGTCAAAGTTCTATGATCTTGTTTAAGCCAAAGTTGTTCTGTGATCTTGTTTAAGCCAAAGTTGTTCTGTAATCTTGCATAAGCCAGAGTTGTTCTGTGATCTTGCTTAAGTCAACGTTGTTCTGTGATCTTGTTTAAGCCAAAATTGTTATGTGATCTTGTTTAAGCCAAAGTTGTTCTGTAATCTTGTTTAAGCCAAAGTTGTTCTGTAATCTTGTTTAAGCCAAAGTTGTTCTATGATCTTGTTTAAGCCAAAGTTGTTCTGTGATCTTGTTTAAGCCAAAGTTGTTCTGTAATCTTGTTTAAGCCAAAGTTGTTCTATGATCTTGTTTAAGCCAAAGTTGTTCTGTGATCTTAAGTCAAAGTTGTTCTGTGATCTTGTTTAAGTCAAAGTTGTTCTGTGATCTTGTTTAAGCCAAAGTAATTCTGTGATCTTGTTTAAGCCAAAGTTGTTATGTGATCTTGTTTAAGCCAAAGTTGTTCTGTGATCTTGTTTAAGCCAAAGTTGTTTTGTGATTTTGTTTAAGTCAAAGTTGTTCTGTGATCTTGTTTAAGCCAAAGTAATTATGTGATCTTGTTTAAGCCAAAGTAATTCTGTGATCTTGTTTAAGTCAAAGTTGTTCTGTGATCTTGTTTAAGTCAAAGTTGTTCTGTGATCTTGTTTAAGTCAAAGTTGTTCTGTGATCTTGTTTAAGTCAAAGTTGTTCTGTGATCTTGTTTAAGCCAAAGTAATTCTGTGATCTTGTTTAAGCCAAAGTAATTCTGTGATCTTCTTTAAGTCAAAGTTGTTCTGTGATCTTGTTTAAGTCAAAGGTGTTCTGTGATCTTGCTTAAGTCAAAGTTGTTCTGTGATCTTGTTTAAGTCAAAGTTGTTCTGTGATCTTGTTTAAGCCAAAGTTGTTTTGTGATTTTGTTTAAGCCAAAGTTGTTCTGTGATCTTGTTTAAGTCAAAGTTGTTCTGTGATCTTGTTTAAGCCAAAGTAATTCTGTGATCTTGTTTAAGCCAAAGTAATTCTGTGATCTTCTTTAAGTCAAAGTTGTTCTGTGATCTTGTTTAAGTCAAAGGTGTTCTGTGATCTTGCTTAAGTCAAAGTTGTTCTGTGATCTTGTTTAAGTCAAAGTTGTTCTGTGATCTTGTTTAAGCCAAAGTTGTTTTGTGATTTTGTTTAAGCCAAAGTTGTTCTGTGATCTTGTTTAAGTCAAAGTTGTTCTGTGATCTTGTTTAAGTCAAAGTTGTTCTGTAATCTTGTTTAAGCCAAAGTTGTTTTGTGATTTTGTTTAAGCCAAAGTTGTTCTGTGATCTTGTTTAAGTCAAAGTTGTTCTGTGATCTTGTTTAAGCCAAAGTAATTATGTGATCTTGTTTAAGCCAAAGTAATTCTGTGATCTTGTTTAAGCCAAAGTAATTCTGTGATCTTGTTTAAGCCAAAGTAATTCTGTGATCTTGTTTAAGTCAAAGTTGTTCTGTGATCTTGTTTAAGTCAAAGTTGTTCTGTGATCTTGTTTAAGTCAAAGTTGTTCTGTGATCTTGTTTAAGTCAAAGTTGTTCTGTGATCTTGTTTAAGTCAAAGTTGTTCTGTGATCTTGTTTAAGTCAAAGTTGTTCTGTGATCTTGTTTAAGTCAAAGTTGTTCTGTGATCTTGTTTAAGTCAAAGTTGTTCTGTGATCTTGTTTAAGTCAAAGTTGTTCTGTGATCTTGTTTAAGCCAAAGTTGTTTTGTGATTTTGTTTAAGCCAAAGTTGTTCTGTGATCTTGTTTAAGTCAAAGTTGTTCTTTGATCTTGTTTAAGCCAAAGTAATTATGTGATCTTGTTTAAGCCAAAGTAATTCTGTGATCTTGTTTAAGCCAAAGTAATTCTGTGATCTTGTTTAAGTCAAAGTTGTTCTGTGATCTTGTTTAAGTCAAAGTTGTTCTGTGATCTTGTTTAAGTAAGCATAATGTGATTCTGAATTTAGGACTGGAGTTCTGAAAGGTGAGATTGACCTAATTCATGATTAGTTAGTCTAGCCCACTGGACATTTTCTACAGAGATTATTAATTATTAATTTTTAAACTACATCTTAGCTTTGTATATCAAAATGTTTGCTGGAGAATTACACCTTCATATTATTATTATTATCAGTCTTGGAATATATTTAGTTGTCTTTACTTGAGGGGATGCATTTATTTAATTCATTTATTTATTAGATTTACAAATTACTTAACTGTTCAGATTTTGGGAATATAAGTATGACAGAATTACTGTGAATGCATTAAAAGACATTTTTGGATTACATCAGAGTGATGGTTCTTTCATTACTATTGGTATACCAATACAATAGTCAACACAATTTGGAATACCACTAAAACTCATTTGGTTTACTCTATACTTTTGGTCTTGATAGAACTATTTTGGACCTCTTAGATTTCATTCACCAAAGTGTAACTTATTATTACCTTTTCCCATTGTATTTTAGGGAAATAAATTATATTTTCAATTTTGAAAAATTTAATTGTTTTCACTCTTATTTTGTTTCTTAATTTAAGACCATGGAGTCGTTACAACAGTGGGCTAATGATGAAAGAATAGTCAAATTTTTGCAGTACCTATATTCATAGTACACCAATTAATTCAAGCATTCGATTTTATCATTGGTCATAAATTTTATAGTAGTGGAATAAAACAGATGGTCTTTATGTCATTATTGGTTATTATATATTTCCAATGAAATAGGAGCTAAGTACCCTTCCCAAGGACACTCCTCATTTTAGAATTTGTTAAAGTCTGAAAAAGGTTTTCCTATTGTCATAAATTTAAAAAAGTCCTAATACATTATATATGGATGCTATATAGACTCACACATGGAATCCTAGTGCAAGATGCATAGACCCAGATCTGCTGGCACATGCAAAAATAGTTTGTTAGGACTAATCAGTACAACAGATGCATAGGCCCATATCTGCCAGAGTGGCACATGATGCAGTTTGTTAGGATTAATAGGTAACACAGACACAGATCTGCTAGCACATGTCAGGGCTAATAGGTAACACAAACACATAGATACAGATCTACTAGCACATGTCAGGACTAATAGGTAACACAAACACATAGATACAGATCTGCTAGCACATGTCAGGACTAATAGGTAACACAAACACATAGATACAGATCTGCTAGCACATGTCAGGACTAATAGGTAACACACACAAACACAGATAGAGAACTGCTAGCACATGTCAGGACTAATAGGTAACACAAACACATAGACACAGATCTGATAGCACATGTTAGGACTAATAGGTAACACACATAGACATATCTGCTAGCACA
Organism: Potamilus streckersoni; assembly: GCA_016746295.1. Lineage (NCBI taxonomy): Eukaryota > Metazoa > Mollusca > Bivalvia > Unionida > Unionidae > Potamilus > Potamilus streckersoni. The sequence goes on from JAEAOA010000576.1 coordinate 536,581, forward strand.
TGTCAGGACTAATAGGTAACACAAACACAGACACAGATCTGCTAGCACATGTCAGGACTAATAGGTAACACAAACACAGACACAGATCTGCTAGCACATGTTAGGACTAATAGGTAAAACAAACACAAAGACACAGATCTGCTAGCACATGTTAGGACTAATAGGTAACACAAACACAAAGACACAGATCTGCTAGCACATGTCAGGACTAATAGGTAACACAAACACATAGACACAGATCTGCTAGCACATGTCAGGACTAATAGGTAACACAAACACAGACACAGATCAGCTAGCACATGTTAGGACTAATAGGTAACACAAACACAGACACAGATCTGCTAGCACATGTTAGGACTAATAGGTAACACAAACACAGACACAGATCTGCTAGCACATGTTAGGACTAATAGGTAACACAAACACAAAGACACAGATCTGCTAGCACATGTCAGGACTAATAGGTAACACAAACACATAGACACAGATCTGCTAGCACATGTCAGGACTAATAGGTAACACAAACACAGACACAGATCAGCTAGCACATGTTAGGACTAATAGGTAACACAAACACAGACACAGATCTGCTAGCACATGTTAGGACTAATAGGTAACACAAACACAGACACAGATCTGCTAGGACATGTTAGGACTAATAGGTAACACAAACACATAGACACGGATCTGCTAGCACATGTCAGGACTAATAAGTAACAAACACATAGACACATATCTGCTAGCACATGTCAGGACTAATAGGTAACACAAACACAGACACAGATCAGCTAGCACATGTTAGGACTAATAGGTAACACAAACACAGATACAGATCTGCTAGCACATGTTAGGACTAATAGGTAACACAAACACAGACACAGATCTGCTAGCACATGTTAGGAATAATAGGTAACACAAACACATAGACACGGATCTGCTAGCACATGTCAGGACTAATATGTAACACAAACACATAGAAACAGATCTGCTAGCACATGTCAGGACTAATAGGTAAAACACACAAACACAGACACATCTGCTAGCACATGTCGGGACTAATAGGTAACACAAACACATAGACACAGATCTGCTAGCACTTGTCGGGACTAATAGATAACACACACAAAACACATCGACCCAGATCAGCTAGCACATATCGGGACTAATAGGTAACACAAGCACATAGACACAGATCTTCTAGCACATGTCGAGACTAACAGGTAACAAAAACACAAACACATAGACATAGATCTGCTACCACATGTCAGGACTAATAGGCAAAACAAAAACATAGACACAGATCTGATAGCACATGTCGGGACTAATAAGTAACACAAACGCATAGACACAGATCTGCTAGCACATGTCAGGACTAATAGGTAACACACATAGACATATCTGCTAGCACATGTTAGGACTAATAGGTAACACAAACACAGACACAGATCTGCTAGCACATGTTAGGACTAATAGGTAACACAAACACAGACTCAGATCTGCTAGCACATGTTAGGACTAATAGGTAACACAAACACATAGACACGGATCTGCTAGCACATGTCAGGACTAATAGGTAACACAAACACAGACACAGATCTGCTAGCACATGTTAGGACTAATAGGTAACACAAACACATAGACACGGATCTGCTAGCACATATCAGGACTAATAGGTAACACAAACACAAAGACAGATCTGCTAGCACATGTCAGGACTAATAGGTAACACAAACACATAGACACAGATCTGCTAGCACATGTCAGGACTAATAGGTAACACACATAGACATATCTGCTAGCACATGTCAGGACTAATAGGTAACACAAACACAAAGACACAGATATGCTAGCACATGTCAGACTAATAGGTAACACACAAAAACACATAGACACAGATCTGCTAGTAAAATATCAGGACTAATTGGTAACACAAATACATAGACACATATTTGCTAAGACATGTTAAGACTAATAGGTAGCACAAACACCTAGACACAGATCTGCTAGCACATGTCAGGACTAATAGGTAACACAAACACATAGACACAGATCTGCTAGCACATGTCAGGACAAATAGGTAACTCAAACACATAGACACAGATCTGCTAGCACATGTTGGAACTAATAGGTAACACACACACACAAACACATGGACACAGATCTGCTAGCACATGTCAGGACTAATAGGTAACACAAACACATAGACACAGATCTGCTAGCACATGCCAGTACTAATAGGTAACACAAACACAAAGACAGATCTGCTAGCACATGTCAGGACTAATAGGTAGCAAAAACACAAAGATACAGATCTGCTAGCACATGTCAGGACTAATAGGTAACACACACAAACACAGATAGAGAACTGCTAGCACATGTCAGGACTAATAGGTAACACAAACACATAGACACAGATCTGATAGCACATGTTAGGACTAATAGGTAACACACATAGACATATCTGCTAGCACATGTCAGGACTAATAGGTAACACAAACACAGACACAGATCTGCTAGCACATGTCAGGACTAATAGGTAACAAACACAGACACAGATCTGCTAGCACATGTTAGGACTAATAGGTAAAACAAACACAAAGACACAGATCTGCTAGCACATGTTAGGACTAATAGGTAACACAAACACAAAGACAGATCTGCTAGCACATGTCAGGACTAATAGGTAACACAAACACATAGACACAGATCTGCTAGCACATGTCAGGACTAATAGGTAACACAAACACATAGACACAGATCTGCTAGCACATGTCAGGACTAATAGGTAACACAAACACAGACACAGATCAGCTAGCACATGTTAGGACTAATAGGTAACACAAACACAGACACAGATCTGCTAGCACATGTTAGGACTAATAGGTAACACAAACACAGACACAGATCTGCTAGCACATGTTAGGACTAATAGGTAACACAAACACAAAGACACAGATCTGCTAGCACATGTCAGGACTAATAGGTAACACAAACACATAGACACAGATCTGCTAGCACATGTCAGGACTAATAGGTAACACAAACACAGACACAGATCATCTAGCACATGTTAGGACTAATAGGTAACACAAACACAGACACAGATCTGCTAGCACATGTTAGGATTAATAGGTAACACAAACACAGACACAGATCTGCTAGGACATGTTAGGACTAATAGGTAACACAAACACATAGACACGGATCTGCTAGCACATGTCAGGACTAATAAGTAACAAACACATAGACACATATCTGCTAGCACATGTCAGGACTAATAGGTAACACAAAAACAGACACAGATCAGCTAGCACATGTTAGGACTAATAGGTAACACAAACACAGATACAGATCTGCTAGCACATGTTAGGACTAATAGGCAACACAAACACAGACACAGATCTGCTAGCACATGTTAGGAATAATAGGTAACACAAACACATAGACACGGATCTGCTAGCACATGTCAGGACTAATATGTAACACAAACACATAGAAACAGATCTGCTAGCACATGTCAGGACGAATAGGTAACACACACAAACACAGACACATCTGCTAGCACATGTCGGGACAAATAGGTAACACAAACACATAGACACAGATCTGCTAGCACTTGTCGGGACTAATAGATAACACACACAAAACACATCGACCCAGATCAGCTAGCACATATCGGGACTAATAGGTAACACAAGCACATAGACACAGATCTGCTAGCACATGTCGAGACTAACAGGTAACAAAAACACAAACACATAGACATAGATCTGCTACCACATGTCAGGACTAATAGGCAACACAAAAACATAGACACAGATCTGATAGCACATGTCGGGACTAATAAGTAACACAAACGCATAGACACAGATCTGCTAGCACATGTCAGGACTAATAGGTAACACACATAGACATATCTGCTAGCACATGTTAGGACTAATAGGTAACACAAACACAGACACAGATCTGCTAGCACATGTTAGGACTAATAGGTAACACAAACACAGACTCAGATCTGCTAGCACATGTTAGGTCTAATAGGTAACACAAACACATAGACACGGATCTGCTAGCACATGTCAGGACTAATAGGTAACACAAACACAGACACAGATCTGCTAGCACATGTTAGGACTAATAGGTAACACAAACACATAGACACGGATCTGCTAGCACATATCAGGACTAATAGGTAACACAAACACAAAGACAGATCTGCTAGCACATGTCAGGACTAATAGGTAACACAAACACATAGACACAGATCTGCTAGCACATGTCAGGACTAATAGGTAACACACATAGACATATCTGCTAGCACATGTCAGGACTAATAGGTAACACAAACACAAAGACACAGATATGCTAGCACATGTCAGACTAATAGGTAACACACAAAAACACATAGACACAGATCTGCTAGTAAAATATCAGGACTAATTGGTAACACAAATACATAGACACATATTTGCTAAGACATGTTAAGACTAATAGGTAGCACAAACACCTAGACACAGATCTGCTAGCACATGTCAGGACTAATAGGTAACACAAACACATAGACACAGATCTGCTAGCACATGTCAGGACAAATAGGTAACTCAAACACATAGACACAGATCTGCTAGCACATGTTGGAACTAATAGGTAACACACACACACAAACACATGGACACAGATCTGCTAGCACATGTCAGGACTAATAGGTAACACAAACACATAGACACAGATCTGCTAGCACATGCCAGTACTAATAGGTAACACAAACACAAAGACAGATCTGCTAGCACATGTCAGGACAAATAGGTAACAAAAACACAAAGATACAGATCTGCTAGCACATGTCAGGACTAATAGGTAACACACACAAACACAGATAGAGAACTGCTAGCACATGTCAGGACTAATAGGTAACACACAAACACATTGATACAGATCTGCTTGCACATGTCAGGACTAATAGGTAACACACACAAACACAGATAGAGAACTGCTAGCACATGTCAGGACTAATAGGTAACACAAACACATAGACACAGATCTGCTAGCACATGTCGGGACTAATAGGTAACACACATAGACATATCTGCTAGCACATGTCAGGACTAATAGGTAACACAAACACATAGACACGGATCTGCTAGCACATGTCAGGACTAATAAGTAACAAACACATAGACACATATCTGCTAGCACATGTCAGGACTAATAGGTAACACAAACACAGACACAGATCAGCTAGCACATGTTAGGACTAATAGGTAACACAAACACAGATACAGATCTGCTAGCACATGTTAGGACTAATAGGTAACACAAACACAGACACAGATCTGCTAGCACATGTTAGGACTAATAGGTAACACACACAAACACAGATAGAGAACTGCTAGCACATGTCAGGACTAACAGGTAACACACAAACACATTGATACAGATCTGCTTGCACATGTCAGGACTAATAGGTAACACACACAAACACAGATAGAGAACTGCTAGCACATGTCAGGACTAATAGGTAACACAAACACATAGACACAGATCTGCTAGCACATGTCGGGACTAATAGGTAACACACATAGACATATCTGCTAGCACATGTCAGGACTAATAGGTAACAAACACAGACACAGATCTGATAGCACATGTCAGGACTAAAAGGTAACACAAACACAGACACAGATCTGCTAGCACATGTTAGGACTAATAGGTAACACAAACACATAGACACGGATCTGCTAGCACATGTCAGGACTAACAGGTAACACAAACACAAAGACACAGATCTGCTAGCACATGTTAGGACTAATAGGTAACACAAACACAGACACAGATCTGCTAGCACATGTTAGGACTAATAGGTAACACAAACACATAGACACGGATCTGCTAGCACATGTCAGGACTAATAGGTAACACAAACACATAGAGAGAGATCTGCTAGCACATGTAAGGACTAATAGGTAACACAAACACAGACACAGATCCGCTAGCACATGTTAGGACTAATAGGTAACACAAACACAGACACAGATCTGCTAGCACATGTTAGGACTAATAGGTAACACAAACACAGACACAGATCTGCTAGCACATGTTAGGACTAATAGGTAACACAAACACATAGACACATATCTGATAGCACATGTCAGGACTAATAGGTAACACAAACACAGACACAGATCAGCTAGCACATGTTAGGACTAAGAGGTAACACAAACACAGACACAGATCTGGTAGCACATGTTAGCACTAATAGGTAACACAGACACAGATCTGCTAGCACATGTTAGGACTAATAGGTAACACAAACACATAGACACGGATCTGCTAGCACATGTCAGGACTAATAGTTAACACAAACACAAAGACAGATCTGCTAGCATATGTCAGGAGTAATATGTAACACAAACACATAGACACAGATCTGCTAGCACATGTCAGGACTAATAGGTAACACACAAACACACACATCTGCTAGCACATGTTAGGACTAATACGTAACACAAACACATAGACATAGATCTGCTAGCACTTCTCGGGACTAATAGATAACATACACAAAACACATAGACCCAGATCAGCTAGCACATATCGGGACTAATAGGTAACACAAGCACATAGACACAGATCTGCTAGCACATGTCGAGACTAACAGGTAACAAAAACACAAACACATAGACATAGATCTGCTAGCACATGTCAGGACTAATAGGCAACACAAACACATAGACACAGATCTGATAGCACATGTCGGGACTAATAGGTAACACAAACGCATTGACACAAATCTGCTAGCACATGTCAGGACTAATAGGTACCACACATAGACATATCTGCTAGCACATGTTAGGACTAATAGGTAACACAGACACAGATCTGCTAGCACATGTTAGGACTAATAGGTAACACAAACACAGACTCAGATCTGCTAGGACATGTTAGGACTAATAGGTAACACAAACACATAGACACGGATCTGCTAGCACATGTCAGGACTAATTGGTAACACAAACACAAAGACAGATCTGCTAGCATATGTCAGGACTAATATGTAACACAAACACATAGACACAGATCTGCTAGCACATGTCAGGACTAATAGGTAACACACACAAACACAGACACATCTGCTAGCTCATGTTAGGACTAATACGTAACACAAACACATAGACACAGATCTGCTAGCACATGTCAGGACTAATAGGTAACACACACAAACACAGACACGTCTGCTAGCACATGTCGAGACTAATAGGTAACAGAAACACATAGACACAGATCTGCTAGCACATGTCGAGACTAATAGGTAACAAAAACACAAAGACATAGACATAGATCTGCTAGCACATGTCAGGATTAATAGGCAACACAAACACATAGACACAGATCTGCTAGCACAGTTCGGGACTAATAGGTAACACATATAGACATATCTGCTAGCACATGTCAGGACTAATAGGTAACACAAACACAAATACACAGATCTGCTAGCATATGTCAGACTAAAAGGTAACAAAAACACAAACACATAGACATAGATCTGCTAGCACATGTCAGGACTAATAGGCAACACAAACACATAGACACAGATCTGCTAGCACATGTCGGGACTAATAGGTAACACACATAGACATATCTGCTAGCACATGTCAGGACTAATAGGTAACACAAACACATAGACACAGATCTGCTAGTAAAATATCAGGACTAATTGGTAACACAAATACATAGACACAATGGTTAAGACATGTTAAGACTAATAGGTAGCACAAACACATAGACACAGATCTGCTAGCACATGTCAGGACTAATAGGTAACACAAACACATAGACACAGATCTGCTAGCACATGTCAGGACAAATAGGTAACTCAGACACATAGACACAGATCTGCTAGCACATGTTGGAACTAATAGGTAACACACACACACAAACACATGGACACAGATCTGCTAGCATATGTCAGGACTAATAGGTAACACAAACACATAGACACAGATCTGCTAGCACATGTCAGTACTAATAGGTAACACAAACACAAAGACAGATCTGCTAGCACATGTCAGGACTAATAGGTAACAAAAACACAAAGATACAGATCTGCTAGCACATGTCAGGACTAATAGGTAACACACACAAACACAGATAGAGAACTGCTAAGACATGTCAGGACTAATAGGTAACACACAAACACATAGATACAGATCTGCTAGCATATGTCAGGACTAATAGGTAACACACATAGACATATCTGCTAGCACATGTTAGGACTAATAGGTAACACAAACACAGACACAGATCTGCTAGCACATGTTAGGACTAATAGGTAACACAAACACAGACTCAGATCTGCTTGGACATGTTAGGACTAATAGGTAACACAAACACATATACACGGATCTGCTAGCACATGTCAGGACTAATAGGTAACACAAACACATAGACACAGATCTGCTAGCACATGTCAGGACTAATAGGTAACACACACAAACACAGACACATCTGCTAGCACATGTTGGGACTAATAGGTAACAGAAACATAGACACAGATCTGCTAGCACATGTCGAGACTAATAGGTAACAAAAACACAAAGACATAGACATAGATCTGCTAGCACATGTCAGGACTAATAGGCAACACAAACACATAGACACAGATCTGCTAGCACATGTCGGGACTAATAGGTAACACACATAGACATATCTGCTAGCACATGTCAGGACTAATAGGTAACACAAACACAAAGACACAGATCTGCTAGCACATGTCAGACTAATAGGTAACACACACAAACACAGACACAGATCTGCTAGTAAAATATCAGGACTAATTGGTAACACAAATACATGGACACATATTTGCTAAGACATGTTAAGACTAATAGGTAGCACAAACACATAGACACAGATCTGCTAGCACATATCAGGACTAATAGGTAACACAAACACATAGTCACAGATCTGCTAGCACATGTCAGGACAAATAGGTAACTCAAACACATAGACACAGATCTGCTAGCACATGTTGGAACTAATAGGTAACACACACACACAAACACATGGACACAGATCTGCTAGCACATGTCAGGACTAATAGGTAACACAAACACAAAGACAGATCTGCTAGCACATGTCAGGACTAATAGGTAACAAAAACACAAAGATACAGATCTGCTAGCACATGTCAGGACTAATAGGTAACACACACAAACACAGATAGAGAACTGCTAGCACATGTCAGGACTAATAGGTAACACACAAACACATAGATACAGATCTGCTTGCACATGTCAGGACTAATATTTAACACAAACACATAGACACAGATCTGCTAGCACATGTCAGGACTAATAGGTAACACATATAGACACAGTTCTGCTAGCACATACCAGGACTAATATGTAACAAAAACACATAGACACAGATCAGCTAGCACATGTTAGGATTAATCAGTAACACAAATACAGACATAGATCTGCTAGCACATATCAGAACTAATAGGTAACACAAACACATAGACACAGATCTGCCAGCACATGTTAAGACTAATAGATAACACAAACACAGAAACAGATCTGCTAGCACATGACAGGATAAATAGACCAAACAAAGGACATAAAACCAGATCATTAGGTATATTAAGCAGTATCTGTCACAAGTCTGGCAGTAATACTTTTAACAGAAACATTTCTACAAAACCTGATCGGAGTTATTTTAACTTTTATTTTAATAGCTGGTTATAAACCATTATTAGCAGAGCTATGTGTGAACACTATACAACAAGGCCTCATAGCTTATAACTGACACATACACACACTGTCCAAGCATTCCCATAATAAAAACCACACAAACAAACACTTTACAAATATTTCCCAACAACTGAAGCCATACACATGCATGCAGTATACATTCCCTCATTCATAACCAAAGGCAAAAAAATAAAACAGTATATTATCATTCATTGTTTGAAACTAAATGTAAAATAAATATTTACCATTATATTATCTACAGATCATAATTACACTCATTCATTTCAGTAGTCTGTCTCAGCTGTTATATTTCATTTTGCAGTCATCATATGTCGTAAAGGAACACAACTGAAGTATCTTCCTTTACATGGTATATGTCAATATTCATATTCCTCATATTTATATTCTAGTTTTATCATTTTGTTTCAGCCAATGAAATTATCTCAAACAGCTCAGCTGTAGGTGATGCAATTAGAACCATAGCGACAGCAGAACAAGAAATAGTGTATCAGTCTGCCTATTCGAGAGCACTAAAGCATCTCTACACAACACTTGGTGTAACAAACGAGAGACACAAAGTCTCATTAATGATGATCAGAACACTAGAAGATGTATCAGACAACCTTTACATGGGATATGGATATAATGTTTCCTATTTGTATTTGAACTGATACTTTTAAGAAATTGCAAGACGTAAATCCAATGAGGAAAAAAATATATATATTACAAGACGTAAATCCAATGAGGATATATATATGCACCTTGAATATTTGACAAGTTTTCGTTAACTTTTATACATATCCTTCATGTTATTTGTAAGATTGTATTTTGAAATCATAGTACACTTTATAATATAGTTCATATGGAGATATTGAAATATACCAGTGGGAGAAAAATGATATGTAGTGAGTGAGGTGCCATCAAGAAAAACATTAAAAAATTACAAACAGCAAAACACAGACTTCAAATGTAAATTTTTTTAAAATTAATTTTCTACATAAATCACCAAACATTTCAGTGACAGAACTTGCAAGACCTGTCACTAGTCACCCATTACAGTATTGTGTACCTGTAATACTCTACTACGACAAACAATACATATTTTTTACAAACATAAGCTTGTAATTAAATGTACTGTAATGAAAATTTAAAAACCAATTTTAATTTT